>CANNZV010002564.1:0-92827 GCA_947561585.1 Caprella mutica | reverse complement strand
GTTTTCTGTTTTACAGTTTTACGATGTTCTTTTGTTATGAATGATGTGGTCAGTGGTCACTACTTGTCATTTTAATTTGATGCTCTCTGACTAATTATCGGAAAGAAAACAAAAGAATAACTAATAACTATGAAAAAAAATTAAGAAAGTATGCCTCTCTCAGACTCTCTGTGGTTGGCTGGTATCAGTTGTATGCCTCTCTCTGATTGGCTGATACGCTCTCAATTAATTTAGGTAGTTATAATAATATAGGTATCCAGTCTACAGAACATGGAACATTTTTCCAAGACTCTCTGTGGGAGTTTTTGATTGAATTTTTAGAAATTGGAGATCTCTGCGGGATATCTTGAATTAATTCCTATGTTACCATTAATTTAGCTGCGGGAGATTCTGAATCTGCTACTGAGAGTCAAGAGAGTAACTGTCTCTCAAATTAAAATCTCTGCGGCCAGTCTGTATTTGGTTCACAAAATTCCACTGATTTTTTCAAAAAGCTGAAAAAATCCACCATAAATTTCCTGTAATTTGGCTGATCCATCAACATTTTCCCAATTTATCCACCAAAAATTAATGGTAACATAGGAATAAATAGCTAAAAATCCACCGACTTTGCCAGAATATTAATTTTTAGAGGAAAAAATTCCACTGACCTGTTGGTGGAATTTACCACGAAATACAGACTGGCTCTGCGGGAGAAGAGACACATTCTGCAGACTGGATAGGTATATTGACGGCTGTCGACTTTCAAAATTGGAATTAAATTATGACAACTGGCGACTGCATTACTAATATTTGTTGACTTATTTTTGAAAAGAAAAGATATATTGGCGACTCAATGTACATTCTCTGAAACTAGGTAAGTTGACAGTCCTGCCAAGTAAAATAGTAGTTCTCATAAACTCGCCACTTAACTCTCCAGCTCTCTCCAAAATTCAACAAATTCTCTCCAAAATGATCAAATTTTCATTAATTCTCTCCAAAATAGCATTGTAGCATAGAAGAAATAGATAAAACTCTCCATTTGCAATTGAAGGGCTCAAAATAACTGTCACAGACTCGCCATTAAAATGGCGAGTTTGGACATGATTTATTACTTGGCAGTCCTGTAACCTTACTAACCTAATTAGGTAGCTAGGTAATAATCATTAATCAATATTTATAATTTTATTTTTATATCATGTCCAGACATTGACCAGTGTTGGCTTTCTGTCCAAATTTTTGCTCTGATCCAATTTGTTCATTTTATTTTGGATGATTTTATTATTTTAAGCCAGACTGTTTGTCACGGTTCACCAGACTGCAGGAACTAGTAAAGTGTTCTCCAAGAAATCCTCTATTTTTCAGTCTGAATTTGGTGCACAAAATCCCATTATTTTTCAAAATCTGAAAAAATCCAACAAGTTCTAATAATTTTGCTGATTCAATCATCTATCAATATTTTCCCTATTAATCCACCAAAAATTAATGGTAACATACCTAGAATGAAATAGTTAAAAATTCACTGACTTAGCTAGATTCCAGATTGTATTTGGTGGTAAATTTCAATGATATGTCGGGAGATATTCAATTTCTCTAATAAAAAATTCCTGCAATGTTGGAGGATATATTAGCTATTAATTCCTATATTACCATTAATTTTTGGAGGAGAAACTGGAATAATGTTGGAGGACAGTAACGGACTAAACAAATTGATGAAAAATGTTGGCAGCTATTTCTCAGATTTTTGAAAAAGTCAGAGGAGTTCAGTGCACTGTGCACCAAATACAAACTGGGCTAGATTATATTGAAAGGGAAAAAAATTCCACCTAAAAGTCGATGGAATAATGGACCATGTTTCAAAGTGTGGCAGGAAAGTCGCCAGTTTGATGGGAAAATGGATAAAGGTCGCCACATTTAAGATACTTTGAAGAAGAAATAGGACATCCTAGTGAAGATGTTACACTTGAAAACATCCTTATGTATCATGTCTGATGCATTTGTATCACTTGAGACTATTCATGAGTGATTTACTTGTTATTTACAGGTTTCTAAACTTCTTTCACACCTCAAAAGTCCCCAGTATACTGGAGACTTTGTCCATAATTTGAAACATGGATAATGGAATTTACCAATAAATACAGACTGGTCTATTTTGGCTTCTGTTCTCAGTAAACCAGTCTGCAAAAGATGCATTAAGCTGTGATGTTTATCCGGCGACTAATGAAGCATCAAAATTATTCTCCTGAATTATCCCACGACAATTTTCTAATTAATCTCTATGTTTACATGTAATTAGTGGAGAGAATTTTAAGATTTTTAGACATTTTGGAGAGAAATTGGGAAATTTTTGGAGACAAATTGCCCTAAAAATTAATTATTTGGAGACTGATTGTGCATGCTTTACAGTCTGGTCAGTAAAATACATATAAATATTATATAGGAAGAAGTTAAGGGGACTGCCCCCAAAATTTTGAAAAAAATTTATTATTGAAGTTATGGTTCTGAAACCTTGTATGTATATATACAATTGAATTATCTATCGTTTTTGTTCATGATATTTTTTTGATTAGACCCATAGAAAACGAGTTATTCGAATTTCGAACAAATTTTGAACCATTTTCAAAAACTCTACCTCTGGTTTTTGGTTGAGGCTAGAGCATTGCGGTTTTTTGCATTCGATTCTCCATACTGATATCTACTATATGATTGCCTTCGATTTTTGATTTTCGAATGGGTTTTCTAAATTTTGACTTTTTCATAAAAAGTAAACCGAAAATTTTGCAAAACAAATTTTGTCGGAAAAAAATTTCTACAACAAATTCTAAAATCAAAAATTGAAGGCAATCATATTGTAGATATCATTAGGGAAAATCGAATGCAAAAAACCGCAATGCTCTAGCTTCAACCAAAAACCAGGGGTAGAGTTTTGAATTACAAGATTTGTAGATATCAGAATTAGTAGGAATTTCCTTTCAAAGTTTGATGATCTGACACGCAGCATCCATCCACTTCGAAGGTTGGGGGACAACTGACTAATCTCTCTTTGCATTCATTGGTGTTTGCGTGTTATACTGGTATGTTAGATACCAGATATAGCGAGATAATTAATTATTACGAATTATAATTGGCTGAGAGATGGTTTTTAGAGTACATATTGACTCCCTACCCCCGGCCCACTTTTCCCTTTCTCCCTCTCCCCAGGGGGTTAGAGTTATACGATACGTCTGG
Organism: Caprella mutica; assembly: GCA_947561585.1. NCBI lineage: Eukaryota > Metazoa > Arthropoda > Malacostraca > Amphipoda > Caprellidae > Caprella > Caprella mutica. The sequence continues at coordinate 89,620 of CANNZV010002564.1, read as the reverse complement.
TATTTTGCACACACTATAAGAAGGTTATAAAGCAACTATTTGCACAATAAAAAATAATGATAAAATTACGTTATTTCTTCAGGGGCGGTCCCCTTAAGGATTGTTCACACAGAAAATGTTAAAAATGTCCCAATGTTCTGCAGACTGGATTGTTCAGACAGTTCAGTCTGTATTTGGTGCACAAAACCCCACTGACTATTTCAAAAAGCTCAAAAATAAAAATTCACCAACAATTGTCAATAATTTGGCTGATCCACCACCATTTTCCCAATTTATGATGATGTTTATCCTCCAAAAATTAATGGTAACATAGGAATAAATAGCTAGGTAGGTATAAATCAACCGACTTTGCTAGAATATTATCTTCAAAGACCATGTTTAAGAGGCTGGAAAATTGTAAGCCTTTTTTGAGCCAATATTTCACAAAAATTCTGAACCAATCCAATTTGGCTAATTTTTTGAAAATTTCAAGCCATATTAACCTGGGAATCAAGTAAAAAGTATGGCTCACAAACTCTCCATTTGTCTCCCGGCCAGTCAGCTGTGTCTAAAAATGATAAAATTTCTTTCCAAAATGATAAAATTATCAAAAATTCTCTCCAAACTAACTTCATAGCATAGGAGAAAAATAGATATTTCTCGCCATTTGCAATTGAAAGACTCGAAATAATGGAAACATAGGAAATAATTCAAGAATAAAATTTTTAAGTCAATTAGTCATATCTCCAGTCCAGTCTGTATTTCGTGGTAAATTCCACCGACATGTTGGTGGAATTTTTTCCCTTTGAAAATAATATTTGGCAAAGTCGGTGGATTTTTATTCCATTTCACCATTAATTTTCGGTGGATAAATTGGGAAAATGTTGGTGGATTAGCCAAATTATTGGAAATTTATTGTGGATTTTTTCAGCTTTTTCAAAAAGTCAGTGGGATTCCAGTCTGCACAATATGGAACATTTTTCCAAGACTTTCTGCGGGTGTTTTTGATTGAATTTTAGAAATTTGAGATCTCTGCCGAAGATCTTGAATTAATTACTATGTTACCATAATTTAGCTGCGGAAGATTTTGAATTTATTCCTATGTTACCATTAATTTGGCTGCGGGTGATTCTGAATCTGCTACTGAACTGTCTCTCTAATTAAAATCTCTGCAGGGGAACAGACACATGCTGCACCAGTTTTTATTTGGTGCACTGAACTCCTGACTTTTTCAAAAATCTGAGGAATAGCTGCCAACATTTTTCATCAATTTGTCTAGTCCTCCAACATTTTTCCAGTTTCTCCTCCCAAAATTAATGGTAATAAAGGAATTAATAGCTAAATATCCTCCAACATTGCAGGAATTTTTTTTTAGAGAAATTGAATATCTCCCGACATATCATCAGAATTTACCACCAAATACAATCTGGATGCTGCAAACTGGTCATATCTGAGTTTTGACTTTTGAAATCTAAGCCAATTAATTGGCTTTAACTGACATTAGTGAAATACTCTGTAACATGGGCCAAAGGGAAAAAATTCCACTGACATGTTAGTGGTATTTACCATGAATGGCATGAAATACAGACTGAGTCATTGTCACTTTATTTAATTTTTTGTAATGTAAATTCCACTAACTTGTCGGCCAAGAAAAATACTACTCCATTTGTCTCTCCAGCTCTCTCTCTCTCAAAAAAAATTCTCTCCAAAATGATCAAATTATCATAAATTCTCTCCAAAATACCATTGCAGCATAGAAGGAAATTAGATATTTGTATCCATTTGAAATTGCTCAAAATAGCTGTCACAAACTCCCCATCAAAATGGCGAGTAAGGACATGCTTTATTACTTGGCTTGTCGGTGGATTTTTAGCCATTTATTCCTTTGTTACCAACCACTCCAGTCTTCAGAATTGTGAATATGAGAGATATTTAGGATATTTTCTACAAATTAAAGTTGGCTGACTTTTTTTCCAGATTTTTGGAAAAGTCAGAGTTCATTGCGCCAAATACAGACTGGTTGGATATCTTTCTTTCAATGATAATAAATAAATGTTTCCTTATCTTGTAATCATAGTTATTTTGATCACTTAAATAACATAGCTACAACTTTATTTCATGTTCTTATTGACAAGGAGTGTATCTTTTCAGTTCACAATGTGGAATGGTCCGGGTGGAATCAATTGGCAGAACTGGCCAAACGCCAGTCAACAACAAATGCAAGACCTGCGTCATGATCAGAGTGAGTTACGTTCATTCTATCTATTATATGTGCTTGAAAACCTGCGTCACTTATAATATACATTATTTTATTACATTACATCATTATATTATTGTTTTAGTTAGTTTACATGATCTCTAATTATATATTATTAATCTTAGGTTATTGAATGGTTCCGCAGTTTCGATCATGTAAGAAAACTAGAAAAGTGAAGTTCATTATCAATTTAATTGAAAGTAATTTCAATTAAATTTCAATTTCAATTTAATTGAAAGTAATTTCAATTAAATTAAAAGGTTGAATAATATTGTTAATTTGTTTCTAGTACCTATGATCGGAAATGTAAAACTGTCTGGCAACTTGGAACTTACACCTATTCATCACATTAATATTACCATGTTAAATTTATCAATAATTTCTTTATTAATAACTGTACTTTTTCTCTCCAGTTGACTGGGCCTCCCTAGCCAAGCAATGGATCCAAAAGAAGGACCAGGAGGGTGCCAGTAACGTGTGCCGCACCGCCAGTCACAACCGTGGGGTACAGTGTGCTATCTGCACCACCGCCCCCTCCCCCACCACCTGAAATAACTGCTCCCCCCGCTCCATCTATCACTGGTAAAAAAAACAATGAGAATTTAGTGTAGCATATGAAAGGAAAATATGTTCCATTGAAATGTTTTATATAAACGTGAATATTATTTTCATTTGTTGGAAAATTTAACTGATTTAATTTATCTTTTGAACATTAAACTATAGCTACTTCTTTTTTATTATTCCCACAGCCCCAGTTGTCCACCACACATCTCCTCCACTTCCCCCAGGTTTGGAGGTGGAGGATAAGGAGGCAGATGTACAGGGGGAGATGGATATGGAGATAGAGGAGGAGCACCACCATTCCAATGGAGGGGAGTTCACAGAGAGTGAGTCATGGAGTAATTACTGAGTAACATGTAGGGTAAGCTACAAATTATACGTAGGTTCCACATCTTAGGTGAAGTTCGGTCATATAAGAAAAAATGGTATAGCTATTATTTATTTTTCTTATATGACCAAAAATGTGGAACCGACCACTAATTCGTAACTTACACTACCAAATACAATGGAAAATGTATTCCTATATGTATAAAAATTTTCGAATCTAATTTTCCTGTAGATATTGCTAATTTAATTTTTCCCTAATGGTGCTATTTTAATTTTACAGTACCTAATATATATATTTTTTTTTCAGTAAATATTGCATTCAAAATTTTTAGCTAATAGTTTAATTCAATCGAAGACAGCACATAAATTTCTCAGAATAGCTATCATGAAAGATGTATTTCTTTTGCAGCTTCCTGGCAATGGAACAATCCCGTCCCCCCCCACAGTCAACCACCCGCCCCACTCCCACAACACATGGAACTACCATACCAACTCATGGGGCCCGGGGGGTGGCAGACCTAACGCCACCACATGGAGTGTGGAGGGGGCTCTTCATTTCCCCCCTCTAACCAGGAGGAGGACTATATCCCCCAGTATGGCACTGAGCCTGACTTCTCAATGGGGGGTCGTACCGCTGCTCAAATGATCTTAGATGGTGAGTATTGCTACAAGTAGCTATGCTACCTTCCTTTCTGTATCACGGATACTGTGTATCACAAATAACATAGCTACTAATAACTATTAAACCTTGCATGGAAGCAGAATTCATAAAGATGTTTTTAGCTATTCTTTATGAACATTAAATTAATATATCTCGTTACCATCATTGCATTGAATTAGAGGTAGCTGTGTCATTTTACGCCAAGGAACTGGATTCAAATCTGGATGATAGCTACAGAAAGATATTCAGCTAGCTACCTTGTGGTATATATTTCTACCCATTTAAATTATTTCTTTGTGAAGCTCCATGAATTTCAATGATAAATTATTAGTAAATGAAATTATATATGTTTGCCTTCTAAAGATGATAACACCAACTTTCTCATTGCAGCTGAAAAAGAAGCAGACTTTCAGTTAGACGCAGCACAACGCAGGAAATTGCCTCTGTGGATCAGGGAGGGGCTGGAGAAAATGGAGAGAGAGAAAATAAAACAGGTAGCTGCAGATTATCCTTCTGTCTCATCGCCATGCAGCCAATACATAAGGAAATCCTCTGTAGTGAATGTAGTGTCCTTAGTAAGGAAGTAGCTACTCGCTAAAATGAACCAATTTTCTTAGTCTGCCATGAATGATCAACAGTTTTTAGATCTGATGGTCAATAAACAAACTAAAAAGCACTCCTTACTGTTGGTAGCTACAGTAGCTATTGGGTTTTAGAAATTTTTTATTGTTATTCTTTAGCTTGCTACCTCTAAAGGTGAATATTTAAAAGAAATCAATTAAATTAAATCTCATAAGTCTATATAAATGAAAAGATCAAATATTGTCTAGTATCCATGATACATATCGGCATCATGGATACGTGACGTACCTATCGGCATCATGGATACGTGACGTACCTATCGGCATCATGGATACCAATTAAACAAGTGCTACCGAATTATTCATATAGCTATTTTTAATATGATTGAAAAAGTGAAGCCGTCCTATAAATTGTATCTCGCCCTATATAAATTGTTTTTATTTTACCAGATGGAAAGGGAAAAGGCGGCTAGTGAGAAAGAGGCTCTGATGAAAAGAAGGAGAGATGCGGGGGACTGGAAAAATGATGATCCTAGCAGGAGTAAATTTGTAAGTCTTTGGATAGTACCTAATTACTAGGGTTATGACAATATGCTTTTAATATCATAGATTTTGTCAATAATATTGACGTGGAGAGAATTAAACTTTCTGAACCAGCGGCCAAATAAACTATAGATATTTCAAGTATCTACTGATTATAATTTACTAGATACAAATAACAAAAAAATAATCCCTAATGAGTTTTTGTACCTGTTATTTTTTATGCGAATTGAAAATTTCTGTTATTTCTGCGGGTTATCAAAAAAATTCTGTAATTTTTGTCTTGTTAATTTACTTTGGTCCTGAAGCCAACTTTAATCAATGAATTCCTACTACATTTTACAGGATAGCGACAGTGACCCAGAAGAGCCAAGTAACGACTCTATCGCTCCAACAACCGGTGGCAAAGTAATGACTGCACCTGCCTTCCAACGACGGTAAAACAACCAAACATGTTATTAACTTTATGCTATTTTAAAAGCAGCTAGTTATTTTAGTTAATTAAAACAATATAGCAACCAGTCATTACATTGTAGGGTAGCTAAGTTACGAATTATCGGTCAGTACTACATCTTCGGTCATATAAGGAAAAATATTATTTAAATTATTAGTATTAGATAGCACTGTGTAATAATAATGATTTTTATATTGTTTTTTTCTCATGTGTCCGAAGATGTAGTACTGACCGATAATTCGTAGCTTACCCTAGTGATGCTTTGAACTCTCTGAAACATGGAAAAAATATATAGGAAATATATGGCCTGTGAAATTTATATATATATATTTAAATTATAAATAAAAAATAATTAAATCTAATTTATATAAAGTTCAATAATTTCAATAAATTTTTTAAATAAAATATAAAGCTTGACTGCTAACCAACTCATGGAGCCAATTTTCTTTCTGATTGCTTCTTCCAGTCCCTTGTAGTTTATTTCTTTTTGACATTAGCCATATGAGTTTTGGTTTCTTTGCAGACATTGAACCTCTTACTTATTTATTCCAGTTTCCTTTTGACTAAGTTATTTCCCCCTTAGAAATTCTCGCTTAAAAAATGATTTCCCTTTAGAAAGTCTCGCTTTGACGCTCTCGCTGAGGCAGCCAAACCTCGCCTGGCCTCTGTTCCTGAGGAGGGAGACAGCGAGGAGGAGAAGAGTGAGAAAGAGGAGGCGGAGGAGATGCCTCCAGTTTCTAGGGAGGAGAAACTGAAGGAGAAGGTGAGAGAGAAAGTTGTGATGGTGATTATTTATTCATTTAACCTTTCAATGTGTGGTGTGTCATAGCATTTAAAATGATATAAAGAATGTAGACAATAATTATATAAAATATTTGTAATTTCAAAACAGTTATTTTTAGTATTTTCATTGCTCTACATAGGGTAAGTTCTGAGTTATCGGACAGTCCCACATTTTCGATGATGTGATGAAAAGATCATAGTAATGAATATTATTCAATTTTTACTTTAATTGGCATTCATGAAACCTATAGCCATCATGAAAACCAATTGTAATAACTAATTTAAGATTAATTACGTACTTTTTCTTGCATCATTGATAAGAAACTTCGAGAAACTAGTCCGATTTCTCTAGTGTTGAAGTGCACACATTACTATTTGAGAAACTAGTGCATGGTTTGAACTATATAATAGCCATACACACGTAGTGTTTTTCAAGTCTTTCCACCAAACTTTTTGCTAAGCTCCTCCTACTTTTTCCACAAGAATATAAGAAAAAACGATATAATAACAATTATATCGTTTTTCCTTATTTTCTCGTGGAAAAAGTAGGAGGAGCTTAACAAAGAGTCTGGTGGGAAGACTGAATAACCCTAGGACCCTGTACGGCTCTTAACACTCCGTTCTTGTTCTTCTCCGCCAGACTCTTCTCCTTAGGAAGTGGATGACGGAAGTCCTCCTGGAGGTTACATCAGAGCTCCTGGAGTCCGTATGTACGGAGGTGATGGAGAGAGCAAAGAGTAAAGGTGGGAAGGGAGAGAGTACAGAGAGATCAGCCAGGCTTTTCCTTTCATTACCCAATCATCTGAACCTTAGGATAAATATCTACCTTATTGTGGCTTATTTTCTTTCCAACCTCACACAGTCGATGGAATTGATTTAAAAGAACTCGTTTAGTTTCAGGCATAAGAATAGTGTTATTATGGCTAAGGTTACTATGGCTGTGTGTTCTGACGAATTTTTGTTCTGACAATATTGTCAGAACAAGGTGGTTACTTTGTAGACTACACATTTTCGATTGCCAGTAATGTTATCTAGCTTGAATGTTAGTTTATTAAGATAACTAACTCAATTAATATTGGGGCCTAAACAATGTTTTTTTTTAAGGTAAGGTTTGAGAGGAATCAAACACCTTCCTGTGTGCCTCTGAAATAATAGACGCGATGCTACTTTGGTTATCATTTTAGGCTATTCATTGTACAAAATTTTGAAATGCCTAAATGTCAATAGCTAAAAGGAGTGTTTTTATTAAACAATATACAAATAATAAATACTAGCTATTCCAGATATTATCAAATAATATATTTCCAAAAAATATTGGTAGTGTTCAAACCGTAATTGAAAGCAAGACGGCTAAATCGCTGCCTCTGAACACTTCCATTGGAAAGTATGAGTTTGTTTTTCAACCGAAGGCGTCAGTACAAAATATCGTCAGAATACGTATCCATTGTAACTAGTCTAAGAAGCATGAAACCTTCCCGTGGCGAACTGTTTATTGAACTCTAGATCTACCTGCCTAATTTTGGTACTTAGTGTGTTGTGGTGTACCTATTTGTGTCATCATTGGTCCTTTTTCTTGAGGCCTAAGTCCTTTTTGTTGACAGTAGCACACAAGGAGTGTCACCGAGTCTTAATCATTTATTGTTATTTAAGCTCCTGCTGTTGAAGTGCACAAGCAGGCATCTTCAGGCCTAGCTTCTTTGACTGGTGGAGTGCTTGGTAAGTACCTACTCAAATAGTTTAGAGTTAAAATGTTTCTATTAGGAGTGCCTGCCTGCACACCAAAAGATTTATAACGAGAAGATTGAATTGATTAACATGGATATGTACGAGATTGTGCACACTGGCAGCGAGCAAGGAAGAAAGAGATTGAAGATAGTCTTGAAGGGAGAATTGATGTTCAAGGTAGTTTCTCTGAAGCGTGTTGAGTGTATTATCTTAGTGTTAGTGTATTTTACTCTATGGCAGTCAGTCGCAACCTGCAATACAGATGCCATCTTTTGATGTACCGTATCTCTCCTCACATCAGTCCATCTTTCTTGCTTTCAGTGTTTTGGTGTGCAGGCACCCTAAGTTCTGATTTACTGGACTGTTATACATTTTTGATCTTATAAGGAAGAAATAGCTACATAATTATTATTTACCTTTTATTTATCAATTGGTATCCATCAAGTTAAATAATAATCATTGTATATATTTTTTTATATGATCGAAAAGGCGGAACAATAACTCGAAACTTACGCTAGCTATTGATTTTTAAGCTGCTAAGTAATAGCCTTTATCTAACTTGTAACTGCACAATTTTTATAATTCAATGGTCAAAGCTACAAGTTTTTTCATCGTTCATTGCATTCAATTGTTAGCTAATGACCCCTTAAAATGAACTCGATTGCAAATAATGATAAAAAAAGTTATTTTTTCACATAGCTATATAGCTGGCATATGAAAAAACTTTTTGATTATTCAATTTTCTATATTCCCTCGGAAATTTTCAGTACAATTATTAATTAAATATCTGTGCAGTAGCTATCAATAAGCTTTTTAACTGTTCATGTACCTTGTACTTCCTTAATTTATTAGAAAGTTGTTACTAGTACTAATGCAGTACCTCCTGCAGGTGGCCTGAGTATGTACAGTGACAGTGATGAGTCGGATGCTGAGGGAAAGAGTAGAGGTGCCTCCCCTCAACCCAATGAATCTGACAGTGATGAGGAACTGCAAAACACCATCACTGCCAAGAAGAAGCGATTCGAATCCGTAGAGAAGGCTATCATGGACAGACTGCAGAAGCAGGCCATGAAGGAGCTGGGTGAGACTGCAGCTAATGGAGACAGTAAAGGCCCTAAGGAACAGGACGCTAGTGAACGTAAGGACCTCAAGACAGATGGTAAGTGTGGAGGAGCTACTTTATCTTCAGTTTCTTTTTTCTAGCTGAAAAATTTGGTAGATGAAGAGTTGAACATTAACATATGTTTTTGATGAAGATTATTCACGTGTGTCTCGGTTTTAACTTATAATAGTTACGGAATTAGGAACGCATCGTGTGAGGCTCTTTTTACCCGCTCTAACTTAGATTATGGAAACTAATTAGGCCATACCTATTAGTAAAAAAAAACTGCTTAGATAATAATGAAGTATTATATAGAAATACCAGAGTAGATGTTTTTGTGTAACTGTAAATGTTTTAAGATATATTGGAAAAAAATAGTAGGTTAAACACTTTAGAAATAGAAAAATAGTTTCACAGTTTTTCTTATAAGCCAATTAGGCCAGATATCTTATTGTGAATGAATACCTTTTCCTAGTTAGGCCTGCGATATATAACTGAATAGAAATTGCAGGTATATAAGGGTATGAGTTCAAACCCAAGATGTCAGTTATTGGAAGCTCAATCCAAGGCTCGTGTCCCTGTTTGGGCGCCATTTGTTGCATCTGGGTGTTCAGTTTTTGATGACTTACTTATCCAATACATTCTTTATCTAGATTTTTACTTCCTCAATTATCCATCATCTAAGTTACATCAGATAGAAAGGTCTCCACACGATGTGTTCCTGATCCTGTAACAATTATAAATTCTATAATTGTGCTGTTTTATTGGTTCCCAACTAAAAGATTCAGAATTGGTCTAGTTCTTGAATGATCTAGATATTCGGTATTTTTTCTTTCTATTGCAGAAGATAACATCGATGGAATCAGGGATGAGTCTCCACAATCCACGGAGCTATCGCAAGCCTCTTCCACTACCGACACTGTGAGAAAATCCTCTGCAAAGAAGGCGGACGAGATTTCTGACGACGATTCCACGTCAAGTGTTGAGAGCAAAAAGTCCAAAAAGAAGAAATCCAAGAAAGAGAAACACAAGAAAAGTAAAGATAAGAAGCGAGAGAAGAAAAAGAGGAGGAGAAGTGATTCTGATGGCTCGTCTAGTGAAGATGATGCTAGAGAGAAAAACAGCAGTCGATCAACTTCGGTAGCCCGGTCAGACATTAGCAAGAGACCATCTATTGATCGGAGGTCGAATGACAGAAGTAGTAAATATAGGTACTCATCAAGAGATAAAACAACTCGTTACTCTAGAGACAGAAGAACAGAACGTGAATCCTCCAGCAGATATTCAAGACATTCTCGAACTGACAGAAGCAGAAGTAGACGCAAAGATCGTAGCAGAAGTAGACGCAAAGATCGTAGCAGAAGTAGACGCAAAGATCGTAGCAGAAGTAGACTAAGAGATCGTAGTAGAAGCTCTAGGAGAGACCGAAGTAGAAGTAGGTCTGGTAGATCAAGAAGACACAGAAGTCGATCAGAGTCTAAAAAATCAAAGAGAGACCGCAGTCATTCTAGATCCAAAAGATCAAGGCGACATCGCAGCCGATCTGGATCCAAAAAATCTTCTCGGAGGGTTTATCATAGATCTTATTCCCCTTCAGTGAGCAGTAGAAGTGCTTCTCGCAGTATTTCTCCGTACAGATCTTCTAAATATAAAAAGTCTTCACGAAGGCGTTCAAGATCTTAGAATTCTTCAAATGGTTTGATAAGTGTAAATATGTAGGAGACTATTTTTTTACTCGCTCTTCGCATTGTAACCGAATCAACCAGGTACGTGCTGACATCTCTATGCAGTAGTTTTAATGGATTAGTGTCCTTATCAAATTTATTTGGTGTTATACTGCAAGTAGGTAAGAGCTAAATAATATTTCTTGAAATAATATATTGTTTTCTCCTTTTCACCACAGATAGCTCACTGATGTGTGAAGCAAATTTGGTCAGTCATTTCGGATAACCTATCACAGTGTAAGTCTCAGTAAGTTCTCTGTATTTAATCGTTGTTTGTTAATGGGATTTTATAGCATTCTCACTACTCAAAATATTATACCAAGTAGTTACTAGGATATTATTAATAACCACATAGCTATAGTTTATTCTAGTAGGAGATATGATTGTTCCTAGCCTTCATATTAATAGGTTTTCATTCAAATAATAATTATTGAGACTAATACAAGACTTGCTACTGAATCCGTGACCAATAGGGAACTTGCTACTGAATCCGTGACCAATAGGGGACTTTCTACTGAATCTGTGACCAATAGGGGACTTTCTACTGAATCTGTGACCAATAGGGGACTTTCTACTGAATCTGTGACCAATAGGGGACTTTCTACTGAATCTGTGACCAATAGGGGACTTTCTACTGAATCTGTGACCAATAGGGGACTTTCTACTGAATCTGTGACCAATAGGGGACTTTCTACTGAATCTGTGACCAATAGGGGACTTTCTACTGAATCTGTGACCAATAGGGGACTTTCTACTGAATCTGTGACCAATAGGGGACTTTCTACTGAATCTGTGACCAATAGGGGACTTTCTACTGAATCTGTGACCAATAGGGGACTTTCTACTGAATCTGTGACCAATAGGGGACTTTCTACTGAATCTGTGACCAATAGGGGACTTGCTGCTGAATCTGTGACCAATAGGGGACTTGCTGCTGAATCTGTGACCAATAGGGGACTTGCTGCTGAATCTGTGACCAATAGGGGACTTGCTGCTGAATCTGTGATCAATAGGGGACTTGCTACTGAATCTGTGACCAATAGGGGACTTGCTGCTGAATCTGTGACCAATAGGGTACTTGCTGCTTAATCTGTGACCAATAGGGTACTTGCTGCTTAATCTGTGACCAATAGGGTACTTGCTGCGTAATCTGTGACCAATAGGGGACTTGCTGCTTAATCTGTGACCAATAGGGTACTTGCTGCGTAATCTGTGACCAATAGGGGACTTGCTGCTGAATCTGTGACCAATAGGGGACTTGCTGCTGAATCTGTGACCAATAGGGACTTGCTGCTTAATATGTGACCAATAGGGGACTTGCTGCTGAATCTGTGACCAATAGGGTACTTGCAGCTGAATCTGTGACCAATAGGGTACTTGCTGCTGAATCTGTGACCAATAGGGTACTTGCTGCTGAATCTGTGACCAATAGGGTACTTGCTGCTGAATCTGTGACAAATAGGGGACTTGCTGCTGAATCTGTGACCAATAGGGACTTGCTGCTTAATCTGTGACCAATAGGGGACTTGCTGCTGAATCTGTGACCAATAGGGGACTTTCAATCGGTTTAAATTTAGATTCTCATCAGCTTTTTATCTCCCACTGACCCCGTTGATTCTCTTGAAATTCATTCAATTGATAATTAGATTCATAAATATTGACTAGTTAAGTTTTAGCGCGTGATTATAGTAGCTTCGCAGTTTCTGTTTTTATTGTAAATACGCTTTGAATTTTCTCATAATAAATCAATTGTGTGTTTTCTTTAACCTTCTGGTTTTCAATCATTTCATCTCCTCATTGTATTGTTATCTTTGTAAACAACAAAAATAACATACTTCAATAAGATGGCTACACCAAGAAATCCTGCTTTCAAAAATGCATCATGCTGCCACCTGGGTTTCAAAGTTGGTACTAGCCGTTACATAGGTTAATCAGTTTACTATTCGATATGAAAAACAATCACAATTTGCTTAAAGATTATTGTAGTCGACAAGTTTGAAATTTTCTTTACCATGTTTTAATTAACATTTAATGTTACTATTGTGTAGCAAGGGTTAGTAGCCATTTTGAAACTCTAATTTCCAATAGTGGTGTGTCAGGTACCTTCTGTAGTGTGATGTTCATTGCCAGTAAAACTCGAAAAAGTGAGTTTTCAAAACATTTTAATTTTGTTACTCATATTGACTATGAAAACTGGATTACTAATAGATAAAGAGAAAATGTATGTCAAACTGAAATTTATGAATGGCAGATTATGGGGCCACAAATTTGGTTTCAAGATTTATTGCTATGTAGGAGTAAAATGGATGCTACTCGGATTTTGCGTACCTACTGAACACAAAATTAAACTCTCAGCAGTATTATTAAACGGATTTTTATTATTCCAGTACACAATTGTTTGACAAACTTTTCTTCGATAATAAAGCATAAAAAATTAATTCTTGATATTCTGTGGCCCACCATAACTTTTAAGGCTGTAGGTGAGCAATATTGAAGTGAAAAAAAATACCTGTGGATACCATTTTCATCCACATAAAGAGAAGGTGATAATTTCCATAAATTAATTAAAAGATGGAAGTTCCAATATTTCGAAACCTCGCCATTAAAACACTAGTTATATTGTATTATGGTTAAATTTTGATGCGTTTTTTTATAACTTCATTTTCAACTGGTATTTAATAATTGTCTGGATATTTAACAAATAGGGTCTACTTTTTAACCTGTTCATTTCGCCAAAATTAGATTCCGGGGAGTGACGGAGGTCAATTAAAAACAAGAACTTTAAGTATCATTATCGACCTAATGAACTCTGACCAATTTTTAACGAACTTTCAATTTTTACTAAGGCGGAGTTTCTGTTATTAAAAATTATATGAAAATTGAATAGCCTGAATTGAATCAGGCTAAACCACCAGAATTTAGGCAAAGAAAGTGGCATCTAAGTTATATTCTCAAATTCTATTAGAATTTGTTTATTTATTGACACTTTTTTATTATCATTATCGAAATAAAGCGCCATCTATCGTATGCTCGCTCTAAATTATTAGTGAAAAGCTCTTTGAAAATAGAGTAGTTTCAGATTATAAAATTAATTAGACATTAAATTATTTTTTCGCAATAAATTTTAGGGACCATCACCTTTCTAATAGTAAAATCCTGGTTGATTACCATACGTTACATCATAAATATTGCTAATTGAAAATCAGCAATTTTTATAGCATCGGTATAAACTAGAGGCGAGGCAAAATTGTTTAGATCACTTGAAAGCATTTTTCCTGCACACCCTCTGAGCATTGTATTGAATTGCACTAGATTGATAGATAAGCTACAGTTATTTGTTTACCAAGCTTGAAGAGGGTATTTAAAATAGGAAAAAAAATGAAGGTCTGATTTCTATAATTTAAGATCCATTAAAAATCACTGCTACCGTATCTCAAAACAGTCCATTCCCCAAAGGAGTGCCGGCACACCAGTTCAAGAACCACTTGATTATAGAGGTACCTCCGACTGGATTAGAATGAACCTAATTAGTTGCCAATACCTAAATGTTCTAGCAAGTCCTCAATTTTCTATTATTCTATTCATAAAATGAATTCACTGGTTATAAACCATTAAAAATCAATTTCTATTATATGGAAACTGATGTCTAGGGTTGAGACAATATGCAGTGTATGCACATAAATATTTAGTGCATATTCGCTTGCATATGCATTTTCATAAAATGCATATGCAAGATATATGCAGCAAATAATTTTTAATTTAAAAAACATTACACGTATGGATTTCTCGAAATAGGCTGTTACTTTAGAAGCTCATATATTTTAAATATTTTTTTATTAAATTTAAAAAATAAAAATAAACTAAGTGATAGAATAAAGGATGTTAATTAATATCTTTTAATTGAAGATAATTTCAATATATTGAAACATTACTTACAAAGCTGTTTTCAAGTACATTTATCAAGTCTTGGATATGAAGAATCTAGTATACAGGTAATTAAAGCTCGTACAGCGGACGATCTTTAAACGGACACCCCCTATAAAAAGACAAAAATTATCTGTTCTTCTGGCCATGTAACTCCTACAACAACCTCTTTAAATTATATAGTTTAATCAATATTCTATTCGTCTACCAATTATCTAATCGTACATTTATTATATTCAAGGTATTACAATAAACACTTAATGAATTGTTTTTTAAGATTTTCAGTATTTTGATTTTGTTACTCATTTCCTACACATATTCTTTGATTAGAGAAGCTCTATAAAATTAAAAAGAAGTGTAACTACCCTATATTTTCACTTGGTTTAGTTACTATTATTTTTGTTTCATTTAAATTACCTTATTATTTCGTACCTACGTACAAATATATGAGTAAGTTATATAAATATTTTAAGATTTTCGTTAAAATATTTATTCTATAATAATCTGAGATTGTTTACCCTCATTAGAGTTTCTTTGAAATGCTGTTAATGAAAACTTAAAATGATCAATTAAATTTATAATTTTGATCCTTTACCTGTATACTGTCCGTTGTACGAGCTTTACCTGTTTATGTAATATATAAATGAATATATACAGTAACACTAGTTTAGAAAATCAGTCGATATGTTTAATTAAATTTCAATTTTATTATTAGAATTCGCAAATTTGCAGAAGGTTATATTTTATAAGGCATTTATTTTTTTATCATCTTGTTATTCGCATAACTGAAGCAGTGTTCCACCAAATTGCCTGAAATTTGGTGAAGCGATTGGTCAATGTCCAGTGAACTTCTTGTAGAATTTTGGGAGCCACCCGGTCAAAGGTCATTGTATTCATACCTCAAAAAGTATTGAACCATATTGCATGAAACTTGGTGGGACGATTGGTCAATATACAGGAACCATTTTGTCAGAACAGGTCAAAACGGTGGCGAAGCTATGCGCTCTACCGAGTGCACGTAATCTAATTACTGTATATTTTAGGTTTTCAAAACTAAAATATTCTTGTACTGAGAAAATATCTCCTCTACATATGAAACAAGAGGTGTGTATAGAAGACTCGCCATATTTGATGGGCCAAGTTATTTTAAGATTTCATGTAGATTGACTTGTGCAGATTATCCTGTCAGAATTGAATTATTGTCTCTGATGATTGAATATCCTTCATTTTTGGATAATATGTAGTGAGTGATTACTAGGGCTGGGACAATATGACGTATATGCTCTGAAAAATGAATGCATTATTTTATATAAAAAATATAAAATAAAATTTTATATAAAAAATAAAATGCATTATTTTGAAGATGTCTATTTCCTATAAAATATTGTTCATTGATTATTTTACAGTTTACTTAAATGGAATAACCAACGCCTATTATAGTCTCTGCAGATTAGCCTATTAGACATACATCTATGCGAATGGTGCGAATGGTAATGAATTTATTTACTTAATGAACGCAATTTTTTTACAGCAACACGAGTTTTGAGAACAAGAAACAAACCCTTAGATAAAGCCTAGTTAGAAATAGAATTATATCATAAACTTGAATTAAATTCAATAATCAAATGATGCTACAAATTTTCAAAGTGGGAGCTTCTCCTATTGGCAGCTAATACAGTATTTTACTGCGAAAAAACACTCTACATCACAACTAACTGTAGGAGCATACTTGTACGAGGCCAGTTCTGCAGATGTCAGTTGCTTTATAATATCCTTATCACAAGTCTTGATGGCTCCTTCCATTAACAAGTTAATTATTTTCTATGTTGAAAAATCGGTTTTCCCTCCAAATACGTTATACAGGTAAAGCTCGTACAGTGGACGATCTTTAAACGGGCACCCCTACAAAAGACAAAAATTATACGTTCTACCGGTCATGCAGCTCGTTACAACGACCCCTTTAAATTATATGGTTTAATAAATATTTATTTATCTATCAAGTATCTAGTTATACATTGATTATATTAAAATTTATAATATACACTTAATGTATCGTTTTTCAGTATTTTGATTGTGTTACCCTTTTCCGTCACATTTTCTTTGATTAGAAAAGTTCAATAGAAATTTGAAGAAGGTGTAACTATTCTACATTCAATAATATTTTAATATATACCTTATTTATTCATACCAAACAAAAAACTAAGAACCTGGAAATAAAATAATTTATATTGTGTTCAGTTTAACAAATAATTCAGTTTCTATTTATATTTGTTTGAATGTTGGTACATAGATTTCTATGTAAGTGAAGTTAAAAAATATCACCTCTTTTTATCATATTCTATAGTACTTTAAGCGGCAATACCTTATCATTTCGTAATTTACATAAGTCGGTTATATAAATATAATGAGATTTTTGTTAATAGTGTCTTTTAAATTTTAATAATAATCTGAGATTGTTTACCTTCATTAGAGTTTCTTTGAAATGCTGTTAATGAAAACTTACAAAGTTTAATTCCCCAACTGAAGTAAAACCTCAGTCGCGCATAGCGTCGTCCATTGATCGGCTAGCGGACACTTTTTCCGGTACATGTACTGTTCGTTGTACGAGCTTTACCCGTTTACTTCTCGAAATAGCCCTTTTACCAATATTTTCCATCAGGTTGTTTGAAGAGGCAAGTGGCAAGCTATTTTCCAACGTCACAATTATTGTTGGAACAATAGAAAAGCTAGTGGAAATGAAGCCAAGAGATATAAAAAAGAATCAAAATTTTCTAGAAGTTTCTGGGACTCGGACATGCTTTGTGCTTCCTTTCTAACCACTGATTTTACGGCTCTGTTATCACTTTCCAATATATTAAATTCTATGTATGCATCTACCTGTACCATAATTAACATATACTGTAATGAAAGTGCATATACCTTATTGTAAGGGTATATTAGTTATTATTAGGGTTGTGACAATATTCTTTTAGCATAAAAATAAAATCTCAAGCATATTTTAAATAAAGCATATTCTTTTTATTAAAACATATTCTTTTTATTAAAAATGTATTCTTTTTATTAAAAAGTAATAAAACATATCCTTTTCAACAATATATAAAAAAAATCATGACACTAATATATTTCTCAGTTCAGAGATATGCAATATAACTAAAGAATATATATTTACAAAAAAAAAACAATAGAAAGTAAGTATATTGGTTTTATAGAAGACCGTTGCCGAACAATATCAATGCCCTATACATGCCAAAATTATTGGAACATACAAGCCGAATTAAGGTTAATACCTGAAAAACCTGTTCAGGGTTCGATATTGAAAAGTTTCATAAATTAATATTAGAAAATGCATTTTTATTTTATCCTTACAACTTTTCAACGTTTCTTAGTTTAAATTAAAAATTTACCCGTTTTATAAACCCGATATTACTCTGACTGAACTTGGTCAGACAATATACAGATTGAATCCATTGCATATGATTCAAGTTAATAAAACTTATTTAAACTCTTCAAAGATTTTTATTGCACCGAAACAAGAGATTAGCATCCAAATGTGATTAAGGAACTTTCTAACATCCCTCATCATATCTAATTGCAGCACTTTTAATGAATTGAGCATAAAAAGCATAATTGAGAATAAAAAGCATATTTTTAAGGAATATAAAGCATATTTTAGAGCATAAAAGAATATATTTAAAGCATATGAGAATATAAAGCATATTTCAAAGAGAATATTGTTACAACCCTAGTTATTATTAAGGCATATGCTCTAACCAAAATATAATGCATCATATGCTTTTATGATAACTGCATATTGTCCCAGCCTAGATGATTACTTTAGAAATTGACCTGCCTCGCGCCTCAATTTTCTCTATTGTTAATGGAATTACGGAGAATTTTGAATATATGAACACAAGACTTAATTTCATTATTTCTATTCTCTGTAGAAGTTGACATTCTCACTCTGATAATTATCTGGAATATTAAGAAGCAGAGTTAAACCAAGTTCCCCACCTCGTTATAACCTAGCGTCCTACCCTATAATAATTTAAATTTCTTAAGTAGAATAAAAAACTAGCTCTTTTTCATTCGCCAGATACTATTCATTAATATATGTATACCTACGTGATCATTTGAATATCAAAAATAAACTTATTTTACTAATCATTTTCTGTTTGCATATTATTATTTCTTATGTGCATCTAATTTGCATATGCACTTTCTATCTTGCATATGCATTTTCTATTTACATATGCATTTCAAGATGAGCATTTGCGTTTTTTACATGCATATGCATTATTTCACCAATATGCAAGATATGCAAAGTCACAACCCAACTGATGTCCCCCAAACTTTCTAAGCAATGTAAACTACTATATAAAGAAAAGTTATGAAATGCCTACCTATATAGTTACCTAATTATCATTAAAATTAAAAATAGGTACCAAAAAATATTAGAGATGAAGTTCGTAACGCTTTCTTCCATAAAATTGATAATTTGAAAGTCAAACGGTGTATGAAGAAAGAATAGTTTCTATAATTAATTTAGGATCAATCAATTTGAGGATTTAATTTAATTTATACAACCTTCCACAAATTTAAAACACTTACAAAATTAATTTAGCCTGCAAGGGACGACCTATAATAATTATTTTGTAGGGTTTAAACATTTGATTTAGTCTCTAAAACCATATCATAAAGGATAGTGGATACACGAACAAATATTTCTCATGGGTGCAGAAAAGCTACTACATTTACCAAGGCACCTATGACTGCATTCGTGAAAGGAAGAGGCGATAGTAAATGAAACCTACAAGCAAACTAGAAGACCTCGTATTGAAGAATATAACCCTAGCGCTATACTGTAAAAAGAAAATACAAATTACAAAAGTTATGCGAGGAAATAACCCCCATCCACTCCGTTCAACACAGACCACTTTACGATAGAGCTCCTGGATGTATCTCAATAATCATCAAAATTTTGAACACTAATAATGAAGTGGAGAGTAAAAACGAACTTTCATAAGGCCTAACGAAAGTAAAATTGAAAAATATTAAAGGAATAGATTTAGAAATCACGGTCAGAAAGTGATTAATATTCTTTACACAAATTCGGAAAATTGAATGAAATGTCCAGAAATAAAATAATGATTTATTTTATAAAAATGTAAACATGGTGAAAATTACCATTTGAAAATATACTGCCCATAGAAATCTTTTTTGAAGATACATTAAACAATTTTTAGTTTATTAGTTAAAATCATAGAAACATAGAAGAATAAGTACAACATGTAGTGCATGTAATGGTTCTTAAAGTTCACAGAATTCACAAAGCAGGGCTTCCCATGTCGACATTCTTCCACAAACTGGGCAGACGTACTTATAAACTTTGATGGGGCTTCTTTGCGGAAATTGGGCAGCTTTATAGGGTGAATTGGAGCTCTTAAATGGGGATTTTGTAGGGCTTTTAAATGGGGATTTTGTAGGACTGACATACTGATGAAGTGTAGGCATATCTCCGGGCTGGTTAGATCCTGAGTTCGCTTGTTCCGTAGAATAAAGACTACAACTACTCATATTCAGACTTTCCAACAGAATGTTACCAGGCCTATCCAGAGAGCTACCAGGCCTATCCATAGAGCTACCAGGCCTATCCATAGAGCTACCAGGCCTATCCATAGAGCTACCAGGCCTATCCATAGAGCTACCAGGCCTATCCATAGAGCTACCAGGCCTATCCATAGAGCTACCAGGCCTATCCATAGAGCTACCAGGCCTATCCATAGAGCTACCAGGCCTATTCAAAGAACAACTAGGTCTCCCCAAAGAGTCATCTGATTGACCCAGAGAACTACTTAGCATATTTGGGCGGTAACCAACATTCTGATCGTACGCAGAAAGACTTTCAGAACTGTGGGGTCTACTGAACTGATAATTTGACGAGGGTGCCGCGCTACGAGAGGGACTAGAGCCTGGATAACTATTGCGCAAATTGTGTGGATTAGAACCACTTTCTGAAGCGCTCAGGAAGTTTGTTCTGCCTCTCACATTGTCATTATTTCTATCAACCATTTCATTAGGTACTCTGACTGAAATAATTGAAGCCTTCTTCTTTGAACGTTTTCTAGGGGTGAGTAAACCTTTATCAAGAAAAGCTATGGTAATTTCGTTCAAAGATGCTGTTTCGGCACTTGTAATCTCCTCAACAACTTGTAAAAACAATGTGTTCTGTCTAGCTCTTTCTTCCTCGTCATCCGAAGATAAATCTACTTCCACTCCAACTATTCTTCCGGAAGCAGAAGCCATTCCGGAAGAAGAAGCCATTCCGGAAGAAGAAGCCATTCCGGAAGAAGAAGCCATTCCGGAAGAAGAAGCCATTCCGGAAGAAGAAGCCATTCCGGAAGCAGAAGCCATTCCGGAAGCAGAAGCCATTCCGGAAGCAGAAGCCATTCCGGAAGCAGAAGCCATTCCGGAAGCAGAAGCCATTCCGGAAGCAGAAGCCATTCCGGAAGCAGAAGCCATTCCGGAAGCAGAAGCCATTCCGGAAATAAATGGTGCATTTCTATCTGCAAGAAGTACATAATCTGTGTACCCAGAGTTATTACCCTCGGTTTCCAATAATGGCGGAGGTGAAGTATTTACCATGCGCTGCATTTCAATGACCGCCCCACCACCCGCTGCATTGTTTGAGGGTAACGAAGAACATCTCATGACTGCTCTTGACACTACTCGTGCATTGTCAGCGATGGACCTGGGAACTGGTACCAATCTATGGTTGCCTAGCGGAAATGCGACATTCTGCGGTTCTTCTATATTGATATCTTCGCCTGCAACTACTTCTGGTACAAATGCTAGAAAAAACTCATTCTTATCACGGGGATCAGTTGGCAATATACGTTGGACATCGTGATAAGTATCTGGCGAGATCGGCACATCTTGTGGATTATCTTCCAGATCTTCCATAACAAAAGGATTGTTATCATCTTTGTCCATCCTGAGAACTGCTTGATAATTAGTTTTAAAAGGTAGTTCAAAACTGGAAAGAGAAAACCTCTATTACATTAATCACCACTTCCAGTTTCTATAGACTATACATTTAATTATTTATCAAATTACCACCTACAGCTGCTATAAAGTAAAAATTATTTACTATTGCTAGTCTACATTTAATAGGGTTAATCATATAAATTGCGGCACTAACCAACCAAACATACCAATAAAATAAGGGGCCGCAATTTACCTGCATGACCCTAGATTTCATTTTTAGTAAAACTAAAACTTTTCCGACTTTGCCCTTGATAGTCTTCCAAATTACAATTAAACTATCCTAAGTTATACAGAAAACAAAATTAAAAACAGAAATTCAAAGATGGCTTAAGATGAAGCAGGTAAATTGCAGCCCACTAACTAATTTTGGCCTGAAGTCTCATTAATGGCTTCAAATTGCTCATAATATTAATGAATTTTGACATTCAATGAGATTCTTTTGTTATGAAATATTTCAATATAAAATCAGTTCAGCGGAATTTAGTTTAAGAGAAAAACTGCTTTAAGTTAAAGAGCCGCAATATACCTGTGTGACTCTACAGGTACAAATTTACTTTTGATAATTTAAAAAGTAGGGCAAGCTCTGAGCGATCGGACAGTTCAACATTTTCGAACATACATAGGAGAAAAATATAAAGTTAATTTAATTGGTATCCATGATACTTCCAGGTACTATGGATACCAATTGGAATAATTACTCAAGATTAATAACTTCCTATTTGGTACGATCCGAAATTGTAAAGGAATTCGATAATTCCGAATTTATAATAGTTATTTATTGTCCTGCAATATATTTATAAGGCACATATAACGATACCATTACATTCACAAAAAAAAATATTAAATAGAAATTCCAAAACACTCCTATACTACACAGTAACGAACCTATTGAAATATTTTCTAACTCATCTAGAAGTGACACCTGGATTAGCTTGAATAGAAACTAACAGCACAGTCCCATATGCAATCGCCTTGCAAGGGCACAGATAAAAAACCTAAATAAGTTAAATTTTCAGGAAGTCAATCTAGTCAATATTTAGCAATGGAAATAAGTAAATATTTGAGATCCTAGTTCGCAGTATCATAATGTATAAACCTAAAAAATTGGTTGGGAAAAGGGTATTTGCAGAATTATCGGACAGTTCCACATTTTATTATTTTGAATCACACGAGAAGATTATAGAATGTAACATTTTAATTTTTTTCATTTGTGATCGAAAATGGGGTCTTTTCGATAAGTTGATAACTCGGAAGTTATACTTTATCATACTCCTGAGCACAGAACATTGAATAGAAGAAGAAGTGTAGATCCCATTATATTACTCTTGAATGCCGTTTACAGTGACGTCACTTAAACTAGAGCCACTCAGCCAATCAGAGGCTTCGTTTCACCCGTTCTGTTTGAGTCCGTATTTTGAATGCGTATTACAACCGAAATGATGTCAGTTTGTGTTTGTTGCAAAGAAGATTAGTTTATTATTGTTTAGTAGCTGGGCTATAGAATATAGATAATCGTGTACTTAATTTGGTAGGAAGATATGACTCCCAGCAAAGATAATGAGCTGAGGTAGAATGCACGCTCAAACTATTT
Source organism: Caprella mutica (assembly GCA_947561585.1). Lineage (NCBI taxonomy): Eukaryota > Metazoa > Arthropoda > Malacostraca > Amphipoda > Caprellidae > Caprella > Caprella mutica. The sequence goes on along the minus strand of CANNZV010002564.1, from coordinate 66,367 downwards.
TCGAGAGAGTGTTTATAGTGACGTCAGCGATCAATGGACCTGATTGGTTGAAATTTTACGACAGTGTACACCATGTGTACACGTTCGATCTGAGCTTCTTCTTATTCAATGTTCTGTGCTCCTGAGTACCTAATTTGTGAATTTCTTTGTGCAGAAACAATACAATTCATGAAAATGAAATGGTAATGTATTCTTCGAATTAACTAACGTATTTGCCATTTCTAGAACATATCATTATTCTAAATAGATTTCGACATAGATAGGACGGTCTGAAATTTAGTGGCCAATTAGTCTATATTAACTTATTTAACAGAATAATAAAGGGCCGTACACATGCAGTGTTTTATAAGTCTTTCCACCAGACTTTTTGCTAGCAAAAAGTTCTTTAGAGTTCTCTGTAATAAAGTTGTTACCCGATCTATTTCTATAATCTGGTATTGGTCTAGAACTAGATTCTAAATTCTCTGTTCATGCTATAATTATTTTTTTTAAGTCAACTCAAAAAATCTTCTTTCAACTTCAAAATTCTTGTTCATATAGGGTATTGCATGAATTAAATATTTAAAATTAACTATTTAATTCATGTTTTAATGGCAATTGGCTAGTTGCCAGGAATTAAAACTGTAACGATCATTAATCAAAGTTTGTAATAATAAGCTATTTAAATCATAAAATATCGATACCATTTCATTTCTTCTATGATGTTCTTAAGATCTATGATTTATTTCTCTGATAATTTTGCACTATCGGGCCAACGTTGACAAAGTAAAGGCTATTAATACGCACTGGGTCAATGTATGGTAAACGACATTGGGCCAACGGTTGCCAAACAGCACTGGCCCAATGAAGGGAAACATGGGTTAACCAATTCAGTGATTTTTTGATGTACCAGTCTTTTTATTATACTGGTCTACCGGTTCTATTTGGCAGTTATCGCCAGGATATCAGAGAGGTTAGGTGTAAACGATCTCTCCTAACTTTAATCACACCAAACAGCCAATTTAATATCCTCAATTAAGTATATATTTAAAACAGCAGCCGTTTCTGGTATTTTTGTATGAATGAGCCTTTTATCCCTTCAATTATTAATTTAATACTTTATTTATTTCATTCATAAAAGTGAGCATAGCCGCTAGTTAACTCATATATTTAGTATAAAAAGCTATTTTTTCGATTGAAATAATAATTTAAATTGTAAATTAAACTTTCTATTCAACTTTAAATTAAAATATTATTATTTGGTTAAATTAGCGTAGATAAAATATAATATACATTTGAATTTGAATAGGTATATCTGTTGAATATTGTTTCCCCCTGATTTTAATATATAAGATGTATTTATAAGACCGTTGCTTCAATGTGAGAAGTAACTGTTGTCTTCACGTGCTCTGTATAGCGTAATACACCTCTAATATAAAAAAAAGCACCGGCCGTAAACCGGCATGACTTCGGCAGCATTATGTATTAATAACAGGTTAAAAATTCATTAATGAGATATTTACACTAGCACTACATCGGCAAGGTAGTATTGCCGGTACCAATAAGTCGTTTATACGTGCTTATCTGGGCTGTTGGACATCTGTGAGGTGGGCCAACGTCGGGCCTTTGCCGGCCCAATATGTACATGGAGACCGGCATGACAGCGATGACTCAGAGTTTCGTTCTGAATTTGGCCAATGTTTGCAAAACATTGTAATGCTTAGGTACTAAGTAACAAGCATATTGACACAACCCTACAAATCATTGCTAGAGAACCTACCGGTCAATGACTCACAAAACTCAATCCTCGATCGTGTTAAGGTAAGTTTTGCATGAAGCGATTGTTGCGATCATCGCTCACCAATCGTCGCCCAGCAATAAAAATACATTGAAATATAGTACTAAGCGATAATCACTAGTTGCAAAACAGCACCATAGGAATAGAATTGAATTAGTGTTCAGTAATAATCGCTGGGCGATTATCGCCGAGCGATGTTCGTAACAATCGTTGCATGCAAAACGTACCTTATGAGTGACCAGAGTTTTTCAAGCAAAGCTGTGTTCGGACATTATTTTATCCTCTTTTTATGACACTATTCATTCGACAAAAAGTTTATTTAACCTACAGCTGTACGAACACCTTAAAAACATGCTTTTTGTTGAAATATGATAATATATAGGTACTCTTTGTTGCAATATACTCTTTTGTTTCATATTCTTTGTCTTGTCACATTTATCTAATCGAGATATTAACAAACAATGGACAGATAATTAGATTGTTCTTCCTTTAGTATTGAGTGGCATTAGACATGAGGTGAATTAGAAATAACCCCCTCCACCCCCTCCACAACCCCTCCACTCCCTCTACAACTCCCTCCACTCTCTCTACAACTCCCTCCACTCCCTCTACAACCCCTCCACTCCCTCTACAACTCCCTCCACTTCCTCTACAACCCCTCCACTCCCTCTACAACCCCTCCACTCCCTCTACAACTCCCTCCACTCCCTCTACCATCCCTCCACTCCCTATACAACCCCTCCACTCCCTCTACAACCCCCTCCACTCCCTCTACAACCCCCTCCACTCCCTCTACCACCCCCTCCACTCCCTCTACCACCCCCTCCACTCCCTCAACAACCCCCTCCACTCCCTCTACAACCCCTCCACTCCCTCTATCACCCCCTCCACTCCCTCTACCACCCCCTCCACTCCCTCTACAACCCCTCCACTCCCTCTACAACCCCCTCCACTCCCTCTACAACCCCTTCCACTCCCTCTACCACCCCCTCCACTCCCTCTACAACCCCTCCACTCCCTCTACAACCCCTCCACTCCCTCTACAACTCCCTCCACTCCCTCTACCACCCCCTCCACTCCCTCAACAACCCCCTCCACTCCCTCTACAACCCCTCCACTCCCTCTATCACCCCCTCCACTCCCTCTACCACCCCCTCCACTCCCTCTACAACCCCTCCACTCCCTCTACAACCCCCTCCACTCCCTCTACAACCCCTTCCACTCCCTCTACCACCCCCTCCACTCCCTCTACAACCCCTCCACTCCCTCTACAACCCCTCCACTCCCTCTACAACTCCCTCCACTCCCTCTACCACCCCCTCCACTCCCTCTACAACCCCCTCCACCCCCTCTACAACCCCCTCCAACCCCCTCTACCACCCCCTCTACCACCCCCTCCACTCCCTCTACAACCTCCTCCACTCTCGTAGATCCTCAAAATCTGAGTAATTTCTCGGTATAAAGTTTTAACCCGTTAAGTCCTGAATCAATTCGAACGTGCATTAACAAAGACAATAAATAGGCAAAGAAAACAATTAATCTAGATGACGTGCACTCATGGAGCGCATAACTTCGCCGTCGCTTATAAATGACATTGATCATTCCTTTGACCTGTTCGCTCTCAAAATCTTACCAAATGGTGTCTGGATAATGACCAATCGTCCCACTAAATTTTTGCCAATTTTCTTGAATGCTTTTGAGTTAGAGATGACCTTGACCTTTGACTGGGCCTCTCCCAAAATTTAACAAGATGGTCCTTGTACATTGACCAATCGTCCCATCAAATTATAGCCAAATCGGTTGAAGACTTTTTCGAATAACAAGATGATAAATAAACTAATGCCGCCTAAAATATAACCTTGTGCAATCTGGGAAGGTACCAATGAAAAAACAAATTAAGAAAAAATCATAATTATTGTGCTTATTAGAGTAAGATTACACATATGTGTTTTCTTTATCCGGTCGCTTAAGGAAAATATCTCGTAAAAAACCCCCGCAAAATGCACCATTTAACAGAAACAAAGTAATTTGTATTATAAATTTGCAGATTATACATATAGTAAATTACAATCACCAATCACTATATAATAAAAAGTTATATAATTTGACATTATAATATTTAACTCGTTATTTCAATTGGTATCCATGATACCTTCAGATATCATGGATACCAATTTAATTTTTTTCTTATATGTGGTCGATAATGTGGAAATGACCAATAATTCGTAACTTACCCCAGCCAAATGGTATTAGTATCGAATCAATTCATATGTCACTGAGAGTAACTAGGTACTTGCAAAACATTATTAACAATAAATAATTTCTATATGATAGGGGATGTATGAATTCTCAAATTAATCTAATTAATTTGCGTTCAATTGTTTCATTTTTCTTCTACTAAATATCACTAAAATAAAGGTTCTGTATGTTTGCAATCACAGCACAATAATGGTTATTGTATGTCCATTGTACTGTGTACCTATCGTTATAAAATGCAACGTCATCATAGACTGCAAAATACAGGTACACTACTTTAGTAAGTCATTCTTATCTATCATATCTCCTATACCATAATAATGGTGTACTTCTATTAAAATTAACGGTGTATCAATAGTAAAAGATAAATATAATAACATATAGAAAATATAATTAAAGAAAAATGAAAAATATATAATTTACATATACTTAAGTAAATGAATAATATTTTAGATATATATATGTATATAAAAATAAATAATGCATATTAATTGATAAAGTGTGGGATTCTCCATCCAACTAACCAACCAACAGACAAATGCACACTGTGTATTAGTATATATGTAGGGTGATAGACAGGTACTTATTCCCATGTTATCAGTAGCTATAATATGCATCATTTATCGAATGTGTTGTGTATGTGACGTCATGAAGCTTCAGTAAATGCAGTACTTTCCTCACATACAGAGTGTTTTAACAACCCTTTATCATTGTACTGTGATTATTGTTCACTATACATGATGTGAATTGTGAAGTAGATATATTACAAACAGTTTTGGTAGGGAACACAGTATGCATCATACGCTGTCGTTCGGTTAATACCTACAACCAACCTCAGCCAACTGACTCAGCTTGTCTTTTGGTTAATATCTTCAGCCAACTGACTCAGCCTAGCTGTCGTTTGGATAATACCTTCAGCCAACTAACTCAGCCTGTTGTTTGGTTAATACCTTCAGTCAACTGTTTCAGCCTGTTGTTTGGTTAATACCTTCAGTCAACTTGTTCAGCCTGTCGTTTGGTTAATACCTTCAGCCAACTGAGTCGGCCTGTGGTTTGGTTAATACCTTCAGCCAACTAACTCAGCCTGTCATTTGGTTAATACCTTCAGTCAACTGGTTCAGCCTGTTGTTTGGTTAATACCTTCAGTCAACTGGTTCAGCCTGTTGTTTGGTTAATACCTTCAGTCAACTGGTTCAGCCTGTTGTTTGGTTAATACCTTCAGTCAACTGGTTCAGCCTGTCGTTTGGTTAATACCTTCAGCCAACTGACTCAGCCTGTTGTTTGGTATATACCTTCAGCCAACTGGCTTAACCTGTCGTTTGGTTAATTCTTTCAGCCAACTGACTCAGATTGTTGTTTGGTTAATACCTTCAGCCAATTGGCTCAGCCTGTTGTTTGGTTAATACATTCAGCCAACTGGCTCACCTTGTCGTTTGGTTAATACCTTCATCCAACTGACTCAGCCTGTCGAATGGTTAATACCTTCATCTAACTGACTCAGCCAGTCGTTGTGTGTTTAGTTCGTTGGTTTTTAGCTGTGATTTTGAGTATGATATTTCTTCATTTTGGTCAATCATCATACAGAGATTGCTTCAATTTTAATCTTAATTCCTTTTACTTCAATTAAAAGTTCACTAAGATAACATTATCAATCAGTAATATGAACAGAGGATTATTATAAAATATATTGTTTTAGCGGTATTTTATAAGCCATTGTCTGAAGTTCAGAAAAAAAAAATTTCAAGAGGGGGAGCAAGAACCATTTGCTTTAAAGCCCAGATGACACGAGGCTAGCTTGCTCGCAACAAGCTGCTAATAAACTCACTAGTGAACTAGCAGCTTCTAAAAAAGAAAAAAGTTGAACATGTTCAACACTTCTGGCGAGTTGGCTTGTAAACTCGCCCAGTGTCATCATGGTTGCAAGTAAACTAGCAGCGAGTAACTTTTTCTTGGTATTGCAACAGATAGTTTCAACTCTCGTTGTCTAGATGGCTTCTTGGCAGAAAGAAAACTCAAAGCTAGCAGCGAGTAAACTAGCCTTCGGTCATCAGCTTTTACATTCCACATGACTGTTTACTCAACACTGAGAGCCAATAAAGACCAAGAACTTTTGCCACGTGATCAAATGGGAGGAGCTAACTTTCAGTTGGCTGTTAACTGGCTGTTAACGGAAGGGCAGGACTCAAAGTGGCTGAGTAACGCTTTGGCTCCTTCCAGCTGCTCTAGAAATTCCTTGCTTCAGTTTTTGTTTGTCACGATGTAGGAAGGTAGTGCGTAGCTGCAGGTCGTGTCAAGTGTTTTCAACATTTCTCGTTTCCTGTAGGTAGCCAATAGTGTACAATTGTTTTTCTCCGATTGTTCAGACGTGTAACAGTCGCGATTGCAAAATTATTGCGTACATTTTATAGACGATATTTTTTACCTATTATCTAGCCTACTTACTGAAATTTAACTTATAATAGCTTATTCATTTTAATTAATTAGTTATTTGAGTAAAATAGATTTTTCCGAGTATTTAAAGTTAGTAATTAGTTTTATATTCACTATTTTAACATTGTTCCATTCTCTTATGTTTTGTTAATATTTTTAATTCTTCACTCACTTGTGCAGTTGTGAGATTATACATAATAGGGTCATTTATAAGTTATTATATAGAAGAAAATTATATGTAATGTACCTGCTACTTTAATTGGCATCCATGATACCTGCAGGTACCATGGATACCAATTTAAATAATTCCTTAAATGGTCGAAAATATGGGAACGTTTGATAACTCGGAACTTACCCCCCCCCCCTCCAGAAAAAAAAAATATATATATATATATATATCCCTCCCAATTAAATTGATTAAATCTCTAACACTTGTGTAACTGATTATTAACGAAATAAATGAATTTTAGATTACATATGATAATATGGTAAGATATTCATTTTAAAATGAATAATTTAACGCAAATTAATGTCTATTAGTACCTACCTATGTTAATTAAATGAATATTAACATGCAATGAATAATGTAAATATTAATTAAAATAAAATGCATGCATAAACATTGAAATGAAAATGAACATGACTAGTAATTATTTCTCCAGCAATTGAAATTATTTCATGGTAAATTATATACCTGTACTATTTACTATAGAATTATATTTGACCAATGCATTTCATAATGTTAGCAATAATTACAGCGAAAACAGCTTCTGAAAACGAATAACCAAAAGTTACTCCTCATTATTTATTATTTACTAATTGCTACACATATTCCATAATTATTTGACGTGTCATACGTGCTAGTTGTAATAAGAACTGGGTATGGAACTACTTTAAGGGCCGTACACACGTAGGGTTTTTTAAGTCTTTCCACCAGACTTTTTGCTAAGCTCCTCCTACTTTTTCCACGAGAATATAAGAAAGAACGATATAACTGTTATTTATTTCAGTTGGTATCCATGATACCTGCTGGTATCATGGATACCAATTAAAATAAATATTAATTATATCGTTTTTTCTTATATTCTTGTGGAAAAAGTAGGAGGAGCTTAGCAAAAAGTCTGGTGGAAAGACTTAAAAAACCCTACGTGTGTATGGCCCTTAAGATTTCATTATTGAATATCAATTTTCCGAACGTAAAATTGATTGAATCATTTGTTATTTATTCGGATATACAAGATTCAAATTATTGTTAGCTGAATTACCCTTACTGCTTTTCTTTAAATTAACTAACTGTTACATATTATTTATATATACGCTGGTTAAAAATATCTACTAGGTGTAAAAAAATTAAAAATATGACTGGGAATCAAAAGACCAGGAATCATTTGTCAGGGAATCAAACAGTACGGGATGTATTGACCGGGGATCAATTAACCTAGATCCGTGTTGGGACAATTCTGTAACGATATTGGGTCAATGTTCTAACAATATTGGGACAATGTTGTAACAATATTGGGGTAATGTTCTAACAAAATAGTCCCAATATTTTTACAATTTTGAGACAATGTTGTACCAATATCGGGACAATGTTGTAAAATTTTTGAGAAAATGTTGTGACAACATTCCTTGCAAACAATTACATATTGCATTCACATGGTTGTCATGTCATTTAATGATTGTAACACATTGAATCAATCTAACCATTATAAACCTAATAATTAACATGTGGTTAATCCAACTGTCACGCATTAGGACAGACAGACCAATAATTCAGAAATTAGGCTAAATATATTAGCAGGTGTTAGCATGAATACCAATTCTTATATGAGAGAAATAAATGATTATCATATTATAAATTATTCTACGTGTTCCTTCCTTAGTGAGTCATAGAGTTATGATAAACTACTCTAGAGAGAGGAAGTGTTGCAGTGATTGCACGACGCTAAGGAAGACGGTGTAAAACCTTATTTTGATTCAGTTATATCATTTCTCCATTAAACTGACGCTAGATTGCCAGTCACGTGACCTTAAAATAAGGATTGTAGCGTCCTGCAAGACGCGATATTATTTTGGCAACTGACTCACCACTTGGAGTGAGTCCGTTACGCTCTCAGTAATCAGATATAAGCAACTTGGGTATGCATGATACCACAAACTAAACTTGTTATTGTCTTTTATATTTTGTTCCTCTTATTTTCATTGTGGGTTTCAATTTGATTATAATTAGTAAAAGGTGAGGCAATTGAATGTGGGGGAAATGAAGGTGAGGCAATTGAATGTGGGGGAAATGAAGGTGGGAGAAGTAAAAGTGAGTAAGGGGGGAGGAACTGTGGAGCTTAACTAAAACTTAGTTTAGAAAAAAGGTTGTATAGTGATTAAAATAATGTCGGTCAGTCACAAAATACGTTAAACAGACACTCTATCAATAGTACCTCATAAAGTTGGTGTAAATCAAATGAATGTCTCCAGTAGAATATTTATAAGGGATAATCTACAGGGTGTGCGACACTTTTGTTGCCAAACTTTAACATGAGGTAGCGATCGTCGAAATTAAGACTTTATAATCTATGAAGGTATGGTCTAAAACACATTCGCCGAACAGCACTTTCGCCGAAAAAATATGATAATTTAAAAAAAGGTAAACAAATTAATCTCATATGTCCAGATGAAATTACATATAGATGAACTTACATATAAGTGTATAAATGACTTTAAAATATTCTACATAATTATTGGTTAAACCTTCTGGAATTTACGTCAACTTAAATAATTCTTATTATGTTATTGCTGCATTACTTGTGTCAGCTTATCAACTGTATGTTGATCCTATTTTCTGTCTACAATTATCAGTTACAGAAGAAAAAATAATTTTTTTGGGGGGTTGGTCACACTTTATTTTAATCCTTCTATATACATTGTAGAATGATCCTTCTATATACATTGTAGAATGATCCTTCTATATACATTGTAGAATGATCCTTCTATATACATTGTAGAATGATCCTTCTATATACATTGTAGAATGATCCTTCTATATACATTGTTGTAGAATCAGTAGCTTTTCTACATCCAAGAGCATTTGTAGGTAATTTATGACTTCTTAATTCTTCTAGTCCTTTACAATTAATTTCATTTTGACATCAGCGATATAGTAAACGATATGGCCGAAGCAGACGTTAAACCCATTCTAAATTGTTTTAGAAACTTTTATAATGGGACTGAGAACAAGCATTTATATGGCATTAAAACCAGACAATTAATTACCGTTTAATTTATAGTTAATAAAAAATATGATCAATTTTAAATAATCATTTAACACAGGATGTTCAATAAACTTAAATTTTTGTAGTAAACCTTAGTCTGCTAAAAAATGGTCATATTTTCGGCGAAAGTGTTTTTCGGCGAATGTGTTGTGCGGCGAAAGTGTTTTCGGCGAATGTGTCGTGTGGCGAAAGTGTTTTTCCGGTGAATGTCGTGCGGCGAAAGTGTTTTCGGCGAATGTGTTGTGCGGCGAAAGTGTTTTCGGCGAATGTGTCGTGCGGCGAAAGTGTTTTCGGCGAATGTGTTGTGCGGCGAAAGTGTTGTCGGCGAATTGATCTAGAACTGTTAAACAGTCATTCAATCAATAGCACCTCATAAAGTTGGTGTAACTCGAGTACGTAATGTGACCAAGATAATTAAATACAAAGGATATTATTTTCAAAAGCATGTTACTAAACACATCTGCTGTGTTTTATATGTTTCCACGGGTCTTGCTAGTTACTATATAACTGAATTATAAATTATTTAAAATCTACAGTGAAAGTTTATAAAAAACCATTTGCAACCTCTGTCATCAAATTTATTTTCCTATTAGTCTATGTCAATGAAATAATTATAATATTATCGTCCTCATTCAATTAATAACTTCAATCTAATCTGTGGGTATACCGGACCAAACTGTGAATAGTTAAATTACACAAATATTGAAACTGGTCCTACAATTGAGAACACGTTATTCTTAACGGGCAGGTACACTAGTATCAACTATATATAGATTGTATACATATTTATTTGACCACATCATATCCAAATATCAATTACTATACTTATAACAGGTGTTTACCATAGGTAATTTACAACCTTGAATAGCAACATGTTAATTACTATACTTATAACAGGTGTTTACCATAGGTAATTTACAACCTTGAATAGCAACATGTTAATTACTATACTTATAACAGGTGTTTACCATAGGTAATTTACCAAATTCATAGCCACATGCCAAATACTACACAATTATAACAAGTGTTTGCCTTATGTAATTTACCATATTACCATGTAAAACCACATGTAATACATATGTAACCGTTTCCAAAAAGTATACATTATATACACAATATACACATGTTTTAAATGAGTAAGTGGCACCTGGTATACACATGTTTTAAATGTGTAAGTTACACATGGTATACACATGTTTTAAATGTGTAAGTTACACATGGTATACACATGTTTTAAATGTGTAAGTTACACATGGTATACACATGTTTTAAATGTGTAAGTTACACATGGTATACACATGTTTTAAATGTGTAAGTTACACATGGTATACACATGTTTTAAATGTGTAAGTTACACATGGTATACACATGTTTTAAATGTGTAAGTTACACATGGTTTACCATTGTTTTAAATGTGTAAGTTACACATGGTATACACATGTTTTAAATGTGTAAGTTACACATGGTATACACATGTTTTAAATGTGTAAGTACCACATGGTATACACATGTTTTAAATGTGTAAGTTACACATGGTATACACATGTTTTAAATGTGTAAGTTACACATGGTATACACATGTTTTAAATGTGTAAGTTACACATGGTATACACATGTTTTAAATGTGTAAGTTACACATGGTATACACATGTTTTGAATGTGTAAGTTACACATGGTATACACATGTTTTAAATGTGTAAGTTACACATGGTATACACATGTTTTAAATGTGTAAGTTACACATGGTATACACATGTTTTAAATGTGTAAGTTACACATGGTATACACATGTTTTAAATGTGTAAGTTACACATGGTTTACCATTGTTTTAAATGTGTAAGTTACACATGGTATACACATGTTTTAAATGTGTAAGTTACACATGGTATACACATGTTTTAAATGTGTAAGTACCACATGGTATACACATGTTTTAAATGTGTAAGTTACACCTGGTATAGACATGTTTTAAATGTGTAAGTTACACATGGTATACACATGTTTTAAATGTGTAAGTTACACATGGTATACACATGTTTTAAATGTGTAAGTGCCACATGGTATACACATGTTTTAAATGTGTAAGTTACACATGGTATACACATGTTTTAAATGTGTAAGTTACACATGGTATACACATGTTTTAAATGTGTAAGTGCCACATGGTATACACATGTTTTAAATGTGTAAGTTACACATGGTATACACATGTTTTAAATGTGTAAATACCACATGGTATACACATGTTTTAAATGTGTAAATACCACATGGTATAGACATGTTTTAAATGTGTAAGTTACACATGGTATACACATGTTTTAAATGTGTAAGTGCCACATGGTATACACATGTTTTAAATGTGTAAGTACCACATGGTATACACATGTTTTAAATGTGTAAGTGCCACATGGTATACACATGTTTTAAATGTGTAAGTGCCACATGGTATACACATGTTTTAAATGTGTAAGTTACACATGGTATACACATGTTTTAAATGTGTAAATACCACATGGTATACACATGTTTTAAATGTGTAAATACCACATGGTATAGACATGTTTTAAATGTGTAAGTTACACATGGTATACACATGTTTTAAATGTGTAAGTGCCACATGGTATACACATGTTTTAAATGTGTAAGTACCACATGGTATACACATGTTTTAAATGTGTAAATACCACATGGTATACACATGTTTTAAATGTGTAAGTACCACATGGTATACACATGAAACTGTTGGCACTATTGAGGCAATGTTGTATCATTATCGGGCCAATTTTCTATGCAATAACCATGTTATCTAGGTTGCATACAGTTTCTTTAGATTATTTATTATCTATTACTTGTTTATTGAGTACTTGTACAGTGTATACCTTATTAAGTTGGTACATATCATTGCTTTATCTTATCTGATAAGGAATTTTCTATCATTTAGAGGAACTTTTGAGCTATCGGTCGCGTCCACGTATCGTTCTTTTCAAGGAAAAAAGTATATAAAATTATAATTTAACTTATATTTTGATTCGTATCCATGATATCAGCAGGTATCATGGATACGATAACTCGATACTCACCCTAATAATTATTGTGATATTGCTATTGTATTATATATAAAAATTGCTTAAAAAAGTTCTTGATGGTATATTTTAACCACATGCGCATGTTATACGTACAATTTATATTCATTTTCCGTGGGTAAGGTTCGACTAATGTGCTAACGTATTTAGTAAATATATAAATAAAGATAAAATGTTATAACGGATTCTAATGTTTCTATTTTACTATTTTATGTATTCTTAAATTCTTTACTTCATTAGGAACTAAAATCATTAAAATTTCTCTCATTAATTTCAATAACGTAAATTACCAGGTTATTATTTTAGTTACGTAACTCATCTTGTTCATTAATTACGAATCTATACCATTATCTTATTCGTTACTAACATTTTTTACTAGTAACTAAATCTGTGGGCACTTTTCAGTACCTACTTGCTGGAAACTTTTCCTAGAATTATGGGCCTAACCAAACATGGTAAATAAATAGAATACATTTTCCTTCTTCAGATACGGAAAATACGGACTCTGGCACTGTACCACCAGTCAGTTAAAAAAATATTTTGGAGAAGACTTTACCAGTTTTTACAGACTGGCATTAAAAAATAAAATGTATATCTAATTTCTAAATTTGTTACATTGGGTAAGTTCCAAATTATCAGGCGGTTCCACCTCTTCGATCATATAATTTAAAAAAATATATAAATAAAGTTATATAATAATGATATGTGTTTTTCTGTTATGATTGATGATGTGGAAGCGTCCAATTCAGAGCTTCCCTATTTTTATTAGTAAATTCCTTTCTATTGAAACTTTATTTGAATGTTTGAATAGAAACTTACATAATTTACTTTTACAATTTTCAGTTTATCTTTGCCTTTTTATATAGTTAATTTATATTTTATTTTAGTTATTATTTTTTTATTTTAGTAGTTATTATTTTTTTTATTTCAGTAGTTATTGTTATTATTATTATTTTTTTTCAGTAGTTAATTTTCTTTTATTTCAATTATTTTTCTATTTCAGTTATTTTTTTTATTTTTAGTTGTTATTTTCTTATTTATTTCAGTTATTATTTTCTTATTTATTTCAGTTATTATTTTCTTTATTATTTCAAATCTTATTACAATTTTTGTTTTCATTATTATCTCAATATTATTTTCATTATTATTTCAAATATTATTATCTTTTTCATTTCAGTCACTTTTACTTTTACCGTTCACTTCACTTCACAGGACTGGTTCCAAACACTGACCTACCTTTCAAACAATTAAATGTGTTAAACTCTTTCAGTTCTAGTTATAGTTGTATCACCTCAGCAAACATGGACTACAGTGCACAGTTTACACCGGCACGCATAATGCTTGCAGTTGTGAGTATAGACGATAATAATAAGATTCATATATATGACAATATTTAATCCCCTTCTTTGCGGAGTAGCTTTTCTGCATCCATGAGCTTAGTTACTGATTGGTGGTAGGTGATTTGTTCCCGGAACCACTTTCCTTTCATATTGCTTTTTTAGTATATATTTTATTTTTGAAATCAGCGATATGGTCTTTGTTTTCGAAGTAGCCGTTAATTTTTATGTAACTTTATAGATTTTTATGTTGCTCTCTTCAATCGTGGACCGACTAATAGGCACACCGACAATTGCGCACAAGACAATTGGGCCCAGGACAAATATTCATGAAACCACTTTCCTTTCTGACTGCTTCTTCCAATCCCTTGTACTTAATTTCCTTTTAACGTTAGCGATATGGTCTTTGGTTCCGAATCAGATGTTAAACCCCTACTAAATTATTTTTATATTTTCTATATGGGGTTAGAAGACGGGTAACAAAGAAATAATAATAAAGTATTAAGTAAAAGTTAAATATTAATAATGTCCGCATTTTCTTTCATACAAAAATGAATCTAAAATAAAGTTTAGTAAAAGTTAAATATTATTGACTCTTTTTTTTTATCAGAGTCTACTGTTTTACCTTACTGAATTCCATTGCTACTGTAATGACTAAGTAACACTTCTTTATTGTGTCTCTTGTCACAATTTTTTCTGGGCTCAATTGTCTCGGGGTCCAATTGTACTGGAGCCTAATAGTCTTGGGTTCAATTGTCTTGAGGCCTAATTTTCCTGGGTGAAATTATTTCGTGGTGCAAATGTCGATTCCCAATTCTCCTGTGCGCAATTTTCTCGGGGCACAATTGCCGAGGCCCAATTTATTTAATGGTAATTCTTTACGCAGGTTTTAACTGGGGGTTTTATCCTGGTAATCGTGGCCATAGCAACGGGTGTCTCATCCTCTTCTTCGGTGGACGGGTCTGCCTCTTGCCCCGCAAGCTATAGCCTCAACCCGCCCCTCATCCTGGTCTCCTTGGACGGTTTCAGGGCGAGTTACCTTTCCAGGGGCATCACCCCAACACTCAAGAGTCTGGTAGACGAAGGAGTCTCAGTACCGTACATGCGACCCACCTACCCAACCGTCACTTTCCCCAACCACTACACCATCGTCACAGTGAGTCTTCATTCTTATTTTGTAAATAAATTTACAAGTAAAAAATATTAAATAAACTCAATTTTCATCCAGTTATCATAAAGTTTTAAATCATAATATTTGAAAGCCCCCTCCACTCTAGGTAAATAAATTTCTAGAATTGTTTAAAGTTTGTAGAGCTTTGGTTATATGGCAAATTAAATTAATCAAGTAAAAAGAAATTAATCAAGTATTCGCTTCCTAACTTTTCCCTCACTGCCTAACTTTTTAATTAATTTATTAAAAAAAAGGGATACGAACTCTATCTCGCATTATGTTAGATTTTAGGGCTAAATAGGTACTAAGGTACACATTTAGGTACCTAATGTTTCTTTTAGGGTAATGGTAGTTAGGTTACGTTATAGGTTGCCATTATGGTTTTTAATTATTCAGAAGTATTTACTCTTTCTCAAATTCTCTATATGCTTAAAAAGTCGGTGGGTAATACAAAACCCTCCTGAATAACTTAAATTCTTATTACAATAAATGTATTAATCCAGATATAAAATGGTTTTCTGTTTTATAGCTAGAAACCCTAGTTCTGATAGATAGAGCACGGTACAGGAACATAATCGGGTATAGTACCTAGCAGACGACACAAAAATATGACGTCACCACAACAACACATTCCTTGTTTGTGACCGAGCGGCCCATAATTCCTCGTATTTGCATGTTAATATCGAGAAGTTTGAAGTCATTTTATGAGGGTTTCGTACAAAAGAAAAGCGAAAATGGCGATTGAACCTCAAAGTTGAATATATAGATATAATTCAGGAGTGTTTTTATTGTTAATTTCTTTAACTTATCTATAAAAAATAGGGTCTTGAAAATATGCTACCTAGGAGCGTAAAGTAGTGCTAGGTAACTGCTAAATTGTAGTTCATATGAATAACAAATAAGGAAAAAAATAATGGAATACAATTTAACCAATGCCTAGTTAGTAATTGATCAGAAAAAAATTAAATTTAGAAGTGCTAAGTTTAAGTAGGTTTTCCCATATTTTAAAGTGTGGTCAGAGTCGCCATTTCCAGTCATCCGGTGGTCACGTCAAACTATAGATTCTATCAGCTGATTACCATACCCTATGTTACTGTATCCTGAGATAGAGTAACAATTTTTTAGACTGAATTGTAGGTTTCTCCTATACCTAAATCTGAAATGACTAATTTATAAATTTAGTGGCTAATAATCCAACGAATGTTTTTGCTCTATTACGTCTTTGGTTACAAAATAAATTTGCAATACATTTAAAGCAGTTAAACCAGTGGCTGCTTGATGACTGAACTTATCACCCGTAACTATGTTCAATCAAAGATATTCTACTTTGAACAGTCGAGACCTTGATTGTAGCACTAATGATGATTGCAAAATGGATGATTAACTTATTAATAAATGATGCATCTACACTCTACAGTCTACAGGGTCTCTGATTATATTCCCCTCATTATCAGCTCCGTTAAATTAAGCTTTTGATTAGGTTGGCGTAAATACGTTTTTTCAGCTTTTTCATCTTCCTGTTCCTCATGGGCACTCCTCTATAAGATCTTCTTTTCATGCATCTTTGAATGAACTTCATGTGCATTTGGTAACCTTCAACTCATGAAATAAAAATATGAAGTCTATGTTTAAATATTCATAGACAATTAATAAGCATAAAAAATATAATTTGATTGACTTAGTAGTTACCTACCTACATGATTTTTATTTAATCAAAGTTGGTAACTATTAACATTTTAGATGTTAAACTGATTGATATCTATTTCAGGGTTTGTATCCAGAGTCGCATGGCATTATTTCGAATAAGTTCTACGACCCTGACTTGGAAAGACAGTTCAGTCTTTCCAACGGGGCAACGACAGAAGGAGTTTGGTGGGGCGGAGACCCACTGTGGAACACAGTTACTCGACAGGTAGGAGAAAAGAAAAATATTAAGACATCACAAACCAGTTAAAAGCTCCTAATAGGTATTCTTCATAATTGTTTACCCCAGAAAATTTACGTTTAATTAACTAGGTTCTAGACATTATTTGTTAAACTTATGGTGAGGTTTTCGTTCCGTAGGGTAAAAAGAGCGCTACGTACTTCTGGCCTGGTTCAGATGCTAACATCACCGGGATCTACCCTACTTACTACTATACCTACAATGGCTCCATACCTTACGAAGATAGAGTTGACCAGGTGAATAGCTTCATAGAGTACCCGTACATTGTCATAGTAGATCTTAGATAATATTGAATATGATATCAAACATGGAGATAAATTGCTTACAGGTGTTAGATTGGGTGAGTCTTCCAGAAGATGAACGACCGGTTTTCATCACCCTCTACTTCGATGAACCTGACCATAATGGTCACGAGTTTGGCCCCGATTCAGATGAAGTCAGTACATTTGTCTTAAAATCTGTTATTTTTAACAATCACAGTCATTGGATAGTTTCTAAAAGGTTTTACTTATTCTAGGTAACTGAAAAAATTATTGAAGTCGATGGTTTGCTAGAGCAGTTGATCTCAGGTTTGAAATCCAAGAATCTCTACGATTGTGTCAATCTTATAGTTCTGGCTGACCACGGGATGGCCGGTGGAGGTTCCAGTTGGGTGATCAACTTGAAAGAATACATCCCGGATATATATGATCGGGCATTCGTATACGGTGGAGCTTTTTCAAGAATTAATCCATTTAATAAATCAATAGGTACAAAACTATTTGTATTTATAATTTGATTCCAATTGGATAAATGAAACTAAATCTTCCATGAAACTGTAACTATCAATTGTCAATACTTAGCTAGATTCTAAATGTATAAATACCGATTTTTTATTTTTTATTCAGATGACAGGTACGACATCATGCAGAATTTATCCTGTCAACGTCCGGACCTGAGAGAGTATGAGAAAACAAGCCTACCAACCAGATTCCACTTTAGTAACAATAAAAGAATCGAAGATATCGTTCTCGATCTGGATGCAGGCAGATACGTTTCTACTAACTATTTCAACAAAGGCAATCACGGCTACGATAACTACCTAACACCTATGAATGTAAGTAAAATTTAAATCAAAAGAAACGCCTCAAAATAGTAATTGAAAGACTTAACTATTAAGAAGTAACGCATTTCGAAGATGAACAATTCAATTCCCTCATCGGAAATCGACACATCGTGTTTCAAACTTATTTTACAGTAATGGGGTACTGTCCCTGAAGTGGTTTAGTATTGTTTAATAGAATTAAAAACTATCTTACTGTAAAGAAAGGCTGCGGTTCGATTCCCATTTAGAGTTTGCTGTATCCCTATTACTAACAGTGCTGAACTTAAATCACTGTTCATGTTTCAGGCTCTTTTCACTGCACGAGGACCTGCTTTCAAAGTAGGATATGTGGCGGAATCTTTTCAGAATATAGAGCTTTACGAATTGATGTCCCATTTGGTTAAAGTAACCCCTTCTGATAACAATGGAACCTTCGGCTCCTTGAACCACATCCTTAAGGATCCTCCTATAATTCCAGAGCTACCACAGGTAAATCCTATTGTATGTAGTTCATTTATGTTTAATTATTTTTCCGCTACTTGTGGTTCTAGAGAATAGCTCTAGGGTTATGCTCTTCAACTACGAGGTCGTAGATTTGTGTTAGGTAACTTCGTAGGCTTCATTTACCTCTTCATTTTCCTCTTCTATCCGTGAGTGCAGTCACCAGTGCTTGTGTTCCTTTTTGTTACATTCCTTGGTAAGTGACTGCATTCACAGAGTAACTTTTCTGCATACATGAGCATCGTCATGGACTGGGGGTGGATGACTTTGTTCATTGATCCATTTTTCTTCTTCACTACTACTTCGAAGTCCTTTATACATCTCTCACATCAGATTTAGCCAATTAGCTATATAGGATCCTACATGATTAAGATAGAGGTTAATTCCAATTGATGAAAAACTTCCATTTCTTAAATTCTAATATTCAATTCTTTATTAATTACGATACAGGCATGCAATAAATTAGTTCATGTAAACTAATATAGTAATGCTATCCACAGGAGGCGCCACTGTCGAGCCCTGAGTTTCCAGATACCGCCACATTGAAGGACAGACTTGATTTAGCGGCTTGTGATGGGGACCTTGCTGATAAAGAGGTGTACTGTTAATTTCTGACTAATGTTCTCGAAAATATTTAATAAAGCTTGTATCGTATATACTATATAGTATCAAACGATCACATAAATAGTATTTAATATTAGTTTGTATCATTTATATCGATCACATAAATAATATTTAATAGAAGTTCGTATAATCTTATTCTATATACCGATCAAATAAAATTTTTGTGATCAACATAAAAGAAACGAGCTTCTTAGATTTACTTTATAATTTTAATGCAATTTTTTCCCCAGAAGATGAAAATTATATCTTAGAAATAGCTATAAAATTATTATCCCTAAACTAATTCAAAGTTATTGTATTTATATATAGTTAACAAAATATTAATTAACCAATTATTTAAATGATAAAAGAAATAATCAAATAATTTAGAATTATTTGCTTATCATTCATTACCCTCGCAATATAGCGGAAGCTTATGTTTTGATATGCATTTATTTATTTATTTCTAATCTTGTTATTCGTGTAACTGAAAAAAGTATTCAAACAAATTGTCTGAAATTTGGTGGGACGATTGGTCTTTATTTAGGAACCGTTTGATTAGATTTTGAAAAGCGAACAGGTCTAAGGTCAAGGTCCAAATAAGGTTAAAAATTGATTAAATCGGCGGCGAAGTATACGCTCTACGAGTGCCTGTTTAGTTAGCTATATTTCTCCTAATTTGTATTTTAATATAGTGACTTAATTGTTTGAAATTTGTAATTTTTAAGTTTTTCTTTTCACCAGCCATGGATGGACAAGTTGAACCTATCAGATGAACAGAAGGTGAATTTGAGTGCTCTCCATTCACCCTGGGGATCACCACAGATAACCAACAGGTGGTCCAACGACTCCGTGAACCTGAGCCTCTTGTACCACCTGGACCACATCACAGGTGAAACAATAACATAGTAAATAGTAATAGATGTACAATAACAGTAACAGTTTTGGTTATAATTATAAA
Source organism: Caprella mutica (assembly GCA_947561585.1). Taxonomy (NCBI): domain Eukaryota; kingdom Metazoa; phylum Arthropoda; class Malacostraca; order Amphipoda; family Caprellidae; genus Caprella; species Caprella mutica. Next base: position 45,953 of record CANNZV010002564.1, on the reverse strand, counting down.
ACACACGCTCTGTATTAAGGCTTCTTGTCACATGTCAGAGATCCGTCCGGGACGTCTCCGGTCAGTGATTTTTGATCACTGAGAGGAGCCAGTACTGTGTGAATATAAATAAATTTATTTTAAAGGCCCCCTGCCAGAAGAAGCAGATCTTCTTCAAATGATTAATAATGTTCGTTGAAATTCAAGTAATGATATATTTTTTACTGACGGACACGGACCGGAGACGTCCCGGACGAATCCCTTACATGTGTGAAGAAGCTTTTTGGGGGTTTTATGGGTTTAAAAACACGTTGCGCATTCTCGAGATAGTACAAATTGGCAAAAAACGGGGAGCAAATATACTCCACTAATAACTAATCTAAATAATTTTCTCTTTCTTTTATTCTTATAATTTATTATCCATATCTTGTTTTATTATTATTATTATTTAGTATGATGCAATCCCTCATTCGATTTCATCATTTAATGTAGTTTTGTGTCCGCTAGTTTGTGCACTTCATGATTGTTTAATGACTTGGCAAGGGGGCTCGGGGGACGGCACGCCCCTCTTCTATTCATATATTAGATGTTCAATTATAAATAGACTGCAAAAGTATTGGACCAATAAATAAGTAGTCAAACTCTAAAGGATTAAATGTCCTCTAAAGTTCAAACATGTCCTCAGCTTTCTCCGATGACCTCAAAATTCCACTCTGGTCAAGTTTTTCTCTGGACACTTCATTCCAACGTTCGAACGAGTCTTCCTGGTCCAGTGACTTCAGACTCAACCAAACGAACACTCCCAAATGTTCCGACTACGACTCGTACATAGCAGAGGATTATGAGACAATGTTGGCTCCTCTCTTTCCCCCTGGTAAGAGTTTCAAAAGAGTAACTTTTCTGCAGCCATGAGCTTTGCTGCTTCTGTTTAGTGACTTTAGTCCCTTATATTTATAAGGTCATTCACTTGGCTTCAATGTTACATTGATTGCATTGAAATCAGTGTACCTATACCTATAAAAATTCATAATTACCAGTAAATATACAACAATACGAGATGTAGTTTTCATAAGCATTCCTTGTTCTTCCATTCATTTTATTAGAAAGTCGGACAGTGAAGGTTGAGTGTGAATATTTCTTATATAATTAATTACGAAGCGAATACTTGATAAATTTCTTTTCAGTTAACTGTGATTTGTTGTGTAACCTAAGTTCTACAAATTTAAAACATTCCTATGTAAATTTCAATTTAGAGTGGATTGGACCTTAAATGCAATCGAGTCTCTACTTACAGTTTTTTCTCACAATGCCTCCGATACTCGCATCCCCTTCCTCATCTCAAACGCAGTGCCTTCCACCACCCAACACCAGGAGAGGTGGGAGGAGCTGATGGAGGTGTTGGTGGAAAAGTGGTTAGCCTTCAGTGAGCTCAATGTGGTGGTGGGGCCTGTGTACGACCTGGATGCGGACTCTCTCATGGATAACATTTTCGAAACTGGGTCAGTTACTGAATGCGTGTTACGAGTTGAATTTCTTGGGCTGTGATTTATGTACACTTTTCTTATACATGGTTTTTCTACACCAATTAGTTTGTAAATTCTAAAAAGTTAATTTCGACCAGTTTCTTGTTGGTCACCCTGTATGATTTAGAAGTTACCCTAACTGATCAGTTTAGTTGATATCAGAGAAATAAAATAGATCCTAGGACACTTCCCTGAGGTACGCTACATATATTGCCCTATCATGAACGATCTGAGTTCAACTGATATTGTAATTATTTAGCTTTTTACCTCAGTAATGACTTTATTTGTTTAAAGATGATGATGCTTTTTCCACCACAGATCCAACTCTCTGCTCCCATCCCACTGGTTCGCAGTAGTCACTCGGTGCACCTCTGGTGGTCACATTGAGGACTGTGAGGCTAGGAACTTGGAAGCCAGGGCTTTCATTTACCCGACTCAACAAGAGATCAGTAACTGCCTGGTAAGTTCTTCTATTTAGGTTACTTTTTTAGCCGAGTGGTACAGGATTTGTTATTTTGTTATCTTCGTTTTAGCAAAATATTTATATTACCAAAATCAATGAATCTTCGGTAATAATTGTGGTAACTACCGTAAAATCAGTGGTAGTTAAAAAAGGGGGCTCGTGTTTGATACTGACAAAATGTATATTGTACTTATTTTTACTATAAAATAGGTAATTGGGTGTACCTTATTTAGCAAAATATATTGTCATATTTTTGAAGAAAATGTAATAATTATTGGTTCGCATTGAATAATGTTTAATATATTGAATTATGCTATTTATATAGACCGGGGGTTTTGTCCGGGGGATTTATTGTACGGGGTTTTTTGTCCGGGGGGTATTTTGCTCAGGGGGTTTTTGACCGCGGTTTTTTTTTTTTTTTGCACGGGGGGTTATTGTCCTGGAATCTTGCAGGACACAACCCTTACTGAAATAATACAGCACGAATCAATCATAATCATCACTTAATGGATTCTTTAATAACTTAATTCAGTATTATTGCTTGAAATAACGTGAAAAACTATCTGTGTGATTATGGTCAACCTCCTTTTTGAGTGATTGTGGTATTAACATCAAACGCTTATAGAAGATGAAGGATCTGAAGAATGAATGACATGCAGTGTAAAATGGCCACGTCGATGAAGTAGCATCAATTTGTGGATACATTATAATTATGACCAACATTCTCTTTTTCAGACTCTTGACCAATACGCTCTTGAGTTCAGTAGCACGGTCAGTGATGTGATGCGTATCACAGGACTCACCTTCTACCCCGGTCTAAATGCCACGGAAAGGATAGACCTCACTGTGTCCGTACATTCTGATCTTTGGTGACCTGTTTCTTCGTAGGATTCAGTTATTAATTCTCATAAATCTAGTCTAAAAGGAAGCACGGAGAAACAGATTTCAGCGATATAGAGAGTTGGTAATTTTGTATGTACAAGAAATTCCTAGTGAAGGGTGAGTGTTACTGTTTCTTTATAAAGTAATTACGATGCTAAATCTATTTTTAGTTAACTGTGATTTGTTATATAACCTTAGTTCTACAAATTAAAAGCATTTCTAGAGAAATTTTGATTTAGTGTGTTGAGGACTTTTAAACTTTTTACGTCTATATTGATAGTCTAGGATATTTTTTATATTAAATTAGAATAAATGAATTCACTATAATCTACAATTAGATTGAGAGTACAATCAATATAATTTATTGTATTCTTTTAAGTTGGTAATAATTGTACTAATTTCATGTTAGGTAATGCATTTTAGCTGAAATTATATTATTAGTATTTATGAACATGTTGATATAAAGATATTTTGTTTTATTCTTTATGGATGGATTCCATAACATAAATTCGATATTTTAAATTATAATTTAGCCACGAAGTACCCTTAATTTTTACCAATCTGGTAATTGAAAACTTTTTCTCTTCACGTCCGTAACAAGAATGTATGGATTAGTTATCTATTATCTTTCAAATACATTAAGTTCTTTGCGAAATGTTAATTAAATACACTGACTAGGTAAGGAGTGTTTGAGAAATGAAGGGAAATTATAGAAGGAAAAGTTTGTCCATAGGTTACTAATAATAAGACTGCCGGATTAACATTAACAAGCACAGGCTCCGCACTTGGATATCCGGCACTGTATAATAAGAGTGATAGAGTTGAGAGTTTGATGGAGAACATAAGTTTGACAGAGGAGATCTGGAGAAGAGACTGAAAAGGATCTGCAGTGGAAAGCTGCCTGTACCAGACGGAATCAATTGGCAGAGGTTCAAAGATCCTTGGGAAGAAGAAAAGTGTAGAAAAATTGTTGGATGTGCAATGTACATAAGTTGTCGTGCAGCTCTGTAACTGGGCTAGTATGGTAATTGGTGGGTGAATGGTTTTAGTCGCTTGAGTCAAGGCAGCATGGTTTTAGTTCGAGACCCCCTAGTGTTCAAAACTGGAATGAATGTTTTACTATGTACATTGAGAGAAAATTGCGAGTCAACCTGACTCATCGGTCGAGTCAAGGCAGCAAAAATCCAATGTTGGAGTTTTTTTCTTGGTTGACTCTACCTGAGTCAATCTGACTATGAATTAGGAGTCAATATGACTCCTGTTTTTTAGTAAAATACTAGGAAGAGTCAAGTTGACTCCCATTTTTGAGCCGGTTTTGGGACAAACTGAAAACTCAAATTTTGAGTCAATTTGACTCGTATTTTTTTCTCAGTGTACAATTAGTCAATAATCTGTAGAATAGTACTGTTTCGACTTTATTAGAGTTTTTAATGTGTAACTTATAGATCTAAGAACAAATTTACATATTCTAAGGTCTATAGGGTTGATTGAACTATTTTTCTACATGGTTGAAATGGTTTGTTTTCAAAAGTTAGAAAATTGGACCTATTTTGCCATAGAAGAATAAAACCGATTGATTGTGTACAAGTTGCAGTTTAAAATGTAATTGGCTGTTGTTCAAAACACGCATTTGTTAAAGAAGTTCATAGGGGAAACTAGAAGTACTTTCATGTTCAACCTAAGTCTTAACTACAGATAGTGACGTCGTATTCAATCATCTATAAGTTGTATGTATTGGCTAAATCCTGGTAGCTGAAGATAACCAGATTCTTAGTTTGAAAATGAACAATAAAGAGAATTAGGCCATTGGCGCCCCACCTCCATTTGGCAGCAATAAACACGGAAGAGGATATGAAGGTATTCATTAAGGACGCACGTGCACACTATGTGCGAGAAGAGTAGGCTCCTCTCGCAGCGTGAACAGCAAAGTGTCTCTGCATATGAATACCAAACAATATAAATGGCGCTCAACTCCGCTTGTAGTGTGCATGTACCCTTTAAATTTCAGGATTTTCAAACAGATTTTCGATGTGGTGTAAAGATATTGAAATCATGTGTAACAATATTTAAAATGCAAATAAATATGAAGTTAACAGTGCCCAAATTCTCTGATTTAGGGTACGTACACACTACAAGCGGAGCAGCGCGGAGCAGAATTAATATTATTGTTTTGTTTTTTTGAGCACCGCTCCGCTCGCAGTGTGAACAGCCAAGCATCTCTGCATAACAATACTAAACAATATTAATGGCGCTCCGCTCGCGCCGCTTGTAGTGTGTTTGAGCCCTAATCAATTAGTAGGAATTCAAATTCAGATTCGGTACCAAAGGCCAGAAAGGAAAGTGGCTCGACGAATATTGCCATCTTGCACATGGTTGCAGAAAAGCTATATATTACGTAACGAAGACAATTTACAAATCACCTGTGACTGCACTCACGGATGCAAGAGGAAATGAAGATCCTACTAGTCTATCCAACATGAAAATCTAAGAGCTCGAAGTTGAAGACCATATAACCCTGTTATGAACTAAAATTTCAAATAAAAATAACTATACATTTCAATTAAAAATAACACTATTTTTTTCTCAAGAGAATTGAATGATGTTAATTGCTTACATCCTCTCTTTTAAACCTCACCGTAGAAGTCCGTTAAGATACCACAGTAAGACATTCTTTTTGTACCCATTTTGTTATTGAATATAGGCCTAACTATATAATATGGGGTTTATACTCCAATTTAAAGAAAAAATCTAAAACTGAATGATCGCTTGTCTACTTCTAGTGTCTATGGTCTTCAGTGAGATCGGCTCTAGATTTTGTAGTGCTAGCAACTCATGTGGCGCTCTACATTTATCCTATTTTCGATTATCCGCAATAAGTCCATATTATCTAAACAGTTATTTTTATATTTGTGCCAAATGAAAGTGAACCAATTAGTATCCGCTTTCATTTCTTGTGTAATTGATGGACATTAATTGGATCAGTTACTGAATTATGGAAATAAAGAATGGAAAATTAAATCATTAAATTTGCACATAATCGAATTAAAATCTGAAAGTCTAGTGCCTATATTCTCAACCCCCAGAAGTGATAAATGTAACAACCCTAGCGCTTTCCTCTAAAATTGCAAGCAATGTTATAATTTTAATTAATTTAATTTATTGGGGGCTTAACGTCTGCTTCGGAACCGAAAGTCATATCGCTGACGTCAAAAGGAAATTAAATACAAGGGACTGGAAAAGCTGTCAGTAAGGAAAGTGGCTCCATGAAAAAAATCACCTACCATCAATTGGTGACAATGATCATGGATGCAGAAAAGCTACTCCGTGAATGCAGTCACTTACCAAGGAATGTGACGAAAAGGGGCACAAGCACCGGTGACTGCACGCACGGATGGAAGAGGAAAATGAAGAGGTGATAGTAAATGAAGCCTACAAGCCTACCTAACAAGAAATCTAATATCTTGTAGTTGAAGAGCTTAGCCCCAGCGCTATTCTCCAAAACTGCAAGTAGCGTTAACAAATGATAAACATGGTAAAAATGAAAAAAGACAATCCGTAATCCAAATTTCAACATGCAGTTTGGGGCCCAAGCTAGGGACGCCCCCCCCCCCCTTCCCCCCTTCTCTTCCAATCACCACAGACAGCTTCAGGATAGAGCCCCTGGGGGCGTATCAAGAGTAAGCTATGCATATAAATGTGAAAATAGGACTGCATTTGAGTTTCAATCTATACAATTAACAACATGAAAGCTCCAATTCCAATTTAATGATGGACGCTGATCCATCATTAAATCGATGATGAAATAAGACTTTTTCTGTATCTCTGCAAAACATCTAACCATAACAAGTCAAATGATTGTGCTGCACTCGAAAAGAAATCATACTACCTAGCGAAAGTGAATCATAGGACAGTACGTTAATTGTCCTGTACATAAATAAATCAATCAACAGAAAACAGAATAGCTAATGAGAGTAAATTCATTTTATAAAGAAAATAACGAGTGTGTTCACTATAGCGTAATCCAAGGATTACCAAACTACGATATACGGGACACGACCACCCGAGACGTCCGTTCATCCGGCCCATTCACGATTATTTAATTGCTTGATAAAATATATTTTCTATTAATTTAGCAATTTTTTTATGGTGAGGTGACACGATTCTTTATATTTTCCTCGCTTTGCATAAGATGTCAGAGCCTGGAAAACCAATTACTTATAGCATCTTTGTCACAGATTGTATGATAGAAGCAGTAAATGACCACGAGAAAGTGGATTCGATTATCAACCTTTCGGCAAGTTCAGTTTTGCGGGCATCAGAGGAATTTTCAGATAATGTAGTGCTATATATACGTGTAAAAGCGACCATATTCTGACACTAGATGAGTCTGGTCGCTCGAGTCTCGAGTACGTATTAATTTCACGTGTTCATCCGTGGTTATTATTTATTACTGTTGTTGTAATTATTATTATACTGTAAATGTTCAGGATGCAATTAGCTTTAATAACATACTTATGTTTAATAATAATTATAATATTTTCTTTTCTGACGTGTCCGAAATTGTAGAACCAACCAATAACTTGGAACTTAGTACCCTACAACCAAAAATATTTCATAGAGCATAAAATTGATGTTTGGTACCTAAATGTAGAATAATAATTATAGAAATCTAAGAATCTATTAATTACTCACTTATACTGAGTGAGAATTAAGCTATGGATGGATTTTAAAATATTTAGTAAATGCACGACTTTAAACTTTATCATCACAGTCACAAACAATGAAAGACTGTATTTAATTATTAATATGCTTATATACGCAGTACTCTAATAACTCTAAAACATATTTTCTTTCTATAACTCATAGAAAATGATATATAGAATCGTGACAATTATAAATTTCTTGTTACTTTTATTCGCTTTAGTTACCGTTTGGTAACTAAATTGAGTCGTGATTTGGTAACTAAAGCGGGGGATGCCTGTAGTTCATATTCGTTAATTTTGTAATTCATTACGAAATTGTTAATTAATTATGAGGACATTTTAACCCAATTGAAAATAGGAGCAGGTTCGAGGTAGCGGTTAAATCAATCAGGGTAGTCACCACGGCAGTCAGAGAGCAGCGAAAGCGCAGCGTGGGAGCCAAACTGACCGCATTGGGTGCTATTTCTATTCCAGCGTAACTGCGCAAAACTACTCTGGGCTCCTATCTGTCCATGTGCGCTGTTTAACTGCGGATACGCGGCCATTAGCCAAAACTGCTATAGAAGTAATACATAACATAGTAACACCAACTGATTTATTTCAGTTGGTAGTATCCATGATACCCACAGGTATCATGGACACCAAGTGAAATAAATAATAATTATATAGTTTTTTCTTATATTCTCGTGGGAAAAAAAGTAGGAGGAGCTTAGTAAAAAGTCTGGTAAAAATACTTAAAAAATCCTAAGTGTGTAAAGCCCTTTAGGGTATAAAATTTGAGAAATTTATTATAGAAATGTACGTTGTAAGTCGGAAGTAAATTAGGTTCTGCAAAGTTTGGATTTTAAAAATCTTTAAAACAAAATAAATTCTAATTTCATGGGGTTTGCAGCAAAATTTTATTAAGCATCATGGCTGATTTAAAGGTCCTCTCCAGGCTCCGGGAAAAAAATGAGTTTATTACATAATATTATAGAACTAAGGAGTAAGGTCTACGATCATTATTCCGCAAACTACATACAATTTGGTTCAGTATATATTTTATAATTTGTTTTTAAAGTTTTTTAATACTCTGTGAGCAACAATTGAGCGAATCACTAATCTGATGCTCAAGAAGAAGATTGTACACTCTTTGTTTTGATTACAAATTTGAATTTTATAAACAAACCATGCGTTTTCGGCCTTTATTTAAATTATTTTAGATATCAATTGTTTCCTAAAGTATATAAACGTTTCTATTATAAGTTCATTCAATTTTATACCTTTACACGAATATTAAATCGATTTATTAAACCTAATACCTAGTTGACAGTCAAAACAAATGGTGTACATTCTTTTTCTTCAGGCTGAAAATTTCTTAAATTAGTAAGTCAGTCGGAAGTAAAATAGGTTTTGTAGAGTTTTGATTTTAAAAATCTTTAAAAGCATATAAAATTAAAAATACGCTACCAAATTCGATGCTTTTTGCAGCAAAATGATAAGGAACATTAGCCTCGTTAAATAAAGCAATAAAAATATTTGCTTGGAGGGGACCTTTAAAGAATAAAGAAAATGCTTGGAATTTGAAGTTAGCATCCACTATAGTTATGTTTAACTAACATGAATGAAGATATCAAATATTATATATATCATGCTTTTGATTACTAAGTAATATCGAGTCATAAAAATTTCCGTTATTATTGGTTTTATACCACAGCACATAGAATAGGTACCTATTCTATGTACTGTGTTTTATACGCACTTGCCCTCTGTGAAATCCGCATTTAAGACAATTTCGACCTTTTCAAATAGGCCACATTTCGCGCGTATTTTTAAAACTGATATACCGTATAATATTGTTTTCTAATTAGTTATTTGTTTGATAGTAATGAATGCAATGGAAAAATTTAATTGGTCTAGAACAAAAGCATCATTAGCGACTCTGCAAGACATTCTAAAATGTACAATTTGGTAAGATTTTTGATAGGTAGATATACTTACCTAATGGCTTGTAACTAGTATAAGTATTCCATGTCCTCCATCGACATTTGGCACTTTGGCAGCAGCTCCATGTTTCAGACTTCAGAGTGTGGCAAACTGGAAGCAAATTTTTATTTTTGAGCCTAAATTTTTAATTTCTCAAAAATTCTGAGCCTAGCCAATTTGTAGGTAAATTTCAAGCCAAAAATTAGCATGGGAACATAGAAATTAATTGAAATTTTTTAGCCAATAGCCCAATTATACCAGTCTGTATTTGGTGCACAAAATTCCACTGACTTTTCAAAAAAGCTGAAAAAATTCACCATAAATTTCCAGTAATTTGGCTGATCCACCAACATTTTACCCATTTTTCCACTGAAAAAGTGAAAATTAATGGTAACACTAACATAGGAATAAATCCAGACTGCAGAAACAGGAACTGGTAAACTGTTCTCCCAGTCTGTATTCCATGGTAAATTCCACCGACATGTCGGTGGAATTTTTCCTCTTTGAAAATAATATTTCAGCAAAGTCGGTTGATTTTTAGCTATTTATTAAATTATTCCTATGTTACCATTAATTTTCAGTGGAAAAATGGAGATAATGTTGGTGGATCAGCCAAATTACTGGAAATTTATGGTGGATTTTTTCAGCTTTTTGAAAAAGTCGGTGGGAACTTGTGCACCAAATACAAACTGGCAGTGTTCTCCAAGAAATCCAGTCTGCAGAATATGGAACATTTTTCCAAGACTCTCTGCGGGAGTTTTCGATTGAATTTTTAGAAATTGGAGATCTCTGCGGGAGATCTTGAATTAATTCCTATGTTACCATTAATTTAGCTGCGGGAGATTTTGAATTAATTCCTATGTTACCATTAATTTAGCTGCGGGAGTTTCTGAATCTGCTGCTGAGAGTCAGAGAGTAACTCTCTCTCAAATTAAAATCTCTACGGGAGAAGAGACACATTCTGCAGTCTGGCAAGAAATCCTCTATTTCAGCTTTTCTTTTGTTCTCAGTAAAATACATGTAAATATAGGAGGAAATTAAGGATTGTTCGCACAGAAAATGTTAAAAATGTCCCATATTCTGCAGACTGGGAATAAATAGCTAAAAATCCACCGACTTTGATGGAATATTATTTTCAATGGAAAAAAATTCCACTGACAAGTCTGTGGAATTTACCATTAAATACAGTCTGGGCCCAATATCATACCTATCTGGGCTTTTAATTACCTAAAAAAATTACCTAAAGCTATTCCAATACTGATACGGTCTATGGTGATACCTTAAAAAATGGCTCATATACCTAAGACATCTTTCAAAGTGTGGCAGGAAAGTTGCCATTTTACTGTTTAGTGAGAAAATGGATCTAGCTCCAGTCCCAGTCTGGTAAACTGCTTAGGCTAACAGATGAACTCTATCCATGTTTCAGAGTGTGGCAGGAAAGTCGCCAGTTTAGTGAGAAATTGGATCCAGGTCGCCACATGTAAGATACTTTAAAGAAGAAATTTGACTTCCTAGTGAAGAATTTACACTTGAAAACATGCTAATGCTTTTTGTCTGATGCATATGCATCTCTTGAGACTATTTTATTAGTGATTTTAACTGATTTACTTGTTATTTATATGTTATTCAACTTATTTCACCCTTTATAAGTCGCCAGTATACTGGCAACTTTGTCCATACTTTGAAACATGGAACTCTATATGCTAAATGCTGCGGATTATACAATTTTTAGCAATTTACCATTAATTTTTGAAGTCTTTAAAACTCCAACAGAGTAATTAGTTCATCAGAAAGCATCTATTTTTCCAGACTCCAGTCTGCAGAATATGGGACATTTTTAACATTTTCTGTGCGAACAATCTTAAGACTTAAATTTCCCTCTATGCTTACATGTATTTTACTGAGAACAGAAGCCAAAATAGAGGTTTTCTTGGAGAACAGTTCACCAGGTCCACAGAACATTGAATAGAAGAAGAAGTGTATATCCCATTATATTACTCTTGAGTGCCGTTTACAGTGACGTCACTTAAACTAGAGCCATTCAGCCAATCAGAGGCTTCGTTTCACCAGTTCTGTTTGAGTCCGTATTTTGAATGCGTATTACAACCGAAATGGTGTCGATTTGTGTTTGTTGCAAAGAAGATTAGTTTATTATTGCTTAGTAGCTGGGCTATAGAATATAGATAATCGTGTACATAATTTGGTAGGAAGATATGACTCCCAGCAAAGATAATGAGCTGAGGTAGAATGCACGCTCAAACTGTTTTCGAGAGAGTGTTTATAGTGACGTCAGCGATCAATGGACGTGATTGGTTGAAATTTTACGACAGTGTACACCATGTGTACACGTTCGATCTGAGCTTCTTCTTATTCAATGTTCTGTGACCAGGTTCTGGCCAGTGGCCACACTGGAAAATACCTTAGGCTAACCGATGAATTTAAGAGGCTAATTGCTGCAGATTATACAGTTCCCATTAATTTATTACTGTATTTTAAGGTTTGCTAAACTCAAACAGAGAGATTAATCCATCAGAAAAGACCACTTTTTCCAAAGTGTGCCAGTGGCCGTCCTCTGCGTCCTGCATTCTGCTTCTGGATCTAGCTCACCCACTCAAATTCTATCAGACTACAGAGTTACTCATGAACACTCGACAGTGGAGTTTATTAATGATTAACCCTATTTACTAGTACTAGCCTACTACTAGTGTAGTAGTGTAACGTGTTTAGTATTAGCCAATCTGCAAAAGATGCATGAAGTTGTGAAGTTTATCCGGCAACTATTGAGGCCTTGAAATTAGTCTCCTGAATTATCTGGCGACAATTTCCTAATAAATTCCTATGTTTACATGTAATTAGTGGAGAGAAGTTTGAGATTTTTGGCCATTTTGGAGAGAAATAGGAAAATTTTTGGAGAGAAATTGCCCCAAAAATTAAATATCTGAAGACTGATTATGCATGCAGACTGGAGTATTAGTAAAGCATGTAGTAATAGTAGTATAGCATGCAGAGTTCAATTTGAAATTGAATTCCTATATGAAATATATAGGAGTAATAGGCTTAGGACTAATTTACTCCAGTCTGTATTTGGTGCCCAAAATCTCACGGACTTTTTCAAAAAGCTGAAAAAATCCACCATAAATTTCCAATAAATTGGCTGATCCACCAACATTTTTCCAATTTATGATTTTATCCACCGAAAATAGCAAAAATTCCACCGACCTTACTAGAATATTATAATCAAAGAGGAAAAAATTGCACCGACATGTCGGTGGAATTTACCATGCAATACAGTCTGGGATTTATTCAGAAGTGTTCATAGCAAAATTAATATAAATATAGGAATGAATTCCAGAGAGGCAAAATGTTCCAAAGGCAAACTGCAGAATATCGAACATTTCTCCAATATATGGAAACATATTTTAGAATATGGAACAGAGACTCTCGTCTCTCTGTGCAAAGACAAATCTCGTAGAGATCTCTTATTCTGTTTGTAGTAAAATGAATGTATACAGTATATAGATTAATTCAGAAGTGTTGATAACTTAGTAGCAAAGTTAATGCAAATTTAGGAATTAATTAAAAATTGTTCAGAGAGAATATCCCAAATATCTCCCATATTCTGCAGACTCAAGACTGGACAAATCTGAGCCCAATTTTAGAAATTTTAGGTCTCTGCTGGTATTGAAGATTTTGAATTAATTTCTATGCTACCTTTAATTATTTAATTTAGCTGCTGGCGATTTTGAATTAATTCCAATGTAATCATTAATTTAGCTGCGGAAGATTCTGAATCAGCTTCTAAGAGTCAGACAGTAACTGTCTCTGAAATTAAAATCTCTGCAGGAGAAGAGACGCATCATGCAGAGTGGTGTTTTATGAGTGATAATCAGTGATTTACTTGTTATATACATTTTTTCAAGTTTCAACTTCTCAAAAGTTGCCAATATACTGGTGACTTTGTCCATATTTTAAAACATGCAGATAAAACAAGTATCATAATTATCACCAACACCAATACTTGATATTGGTACTATTGATAATCTGCCAATACCGATACACTGATATCTAAAAATCACCGATATTTTGATACTCCCATCATTATACCTACCTAAAAAATGGTCACTATAATGAGTATTGATACAGTCCTAGAGACTATAATATTTGTTAGCAAAGATTATCAGATTACATTTAAAATTTAAAGCGTCGCCCTACTAGCTAATTATATCTCATGGTTTTCTAAGAAAAGAATATCACTTTAATGTTTATTATTTTTCAGTGACAAATCAAGAGCTATTGATCCAGTTGATTTACCATGTCATCACTCCTTCTGTCGGCAATGTTACTCCTCTGTTTCCCCTCCTGATGTTTGTCCGAGGTGTGGCTCACACTGTCCACCTGCTGAAATGAAGCAAAATAGAATGATTGATGACCTGTCGTCAGCAGCTGAAGATTTGCTGAGTGTGATTACTGGCAAAGATATCAGGTAAGAGGGTTTTAACCATTAATATGTTGACTATGTATTGGTAACTGCGTTTTGAGTTCAGACGTTGACTGGAGATCATACAATAGTACAATGGAAATTGATAATGATTCTTCTTATTTTGTTACAATATCATATTACTGTTGTTATCATCGTCGCTGTTCATAGTGTGCTTTATCCTACAGCATCCAAGCGAGAGGTGGTTAAGTTGTTAATTTGAATGTTACTTCAATTTTCAGTATTCCTGCGACTATCATAGAGTCGACTTTGAATAGCAGCTACAACAGCCATATGGCAGAGGTTGCCAGACAACAAATGAACATCTCTGCTGCCAAACCGAAAGTAAACACTACTGTTATTTCAAAGAAGAAATCAACCCACAAGTTACAAAAACTTGATACAAGTCACAAAATCTCACCTCCAGCTGGTATGTTATGTAAAACTGTGTACCTAGCTATGATTATCAATAACATTTGAAGTGTGAAATTGAATAGAATTTTTTGGCAGTTGAATAGCTACGTCTGAGTTTAATTTTCAAACAGGAAATATACAAGGATACAACTTTATTGAAAAGAACTATACAATATACATTTCCAAACAAGCCCTTTTATAAATTCCAATCATAATAGTTGGATCTTCTTGGGCAGAAAATAAATCCATGTTCTGTTCAATATTCTGTGAATAGTTTCTATATCAATTGGCCGAAAGTGAAAGATGCGAATGTCTATCAGGTGCAGAAGGTTGTGCCCCTCCCTACACGCCCCCTACAGATGCCATTCCTACAGCTCCTATCATAACAAAAAAGGTGCCAATGAGCCCTGCAGTCACCAAAAAGAATTACAGGAACTCTGCCCCTTCCACTCCAACTTCAGGTTGGTAGTAATTTATTATTGGTTTGAATTTCATAAATGTATGTTGCTTTTTTTTACGTGAACTGACTTTTAACATTTTTCAATATCTTCAATAAGCTTTAATATTCCCTTACCATCAACCTTGTTACTTGTTGGTTAGTTTTATTCGATTGGATTTTACTAATTTATATCAAAAGAATCAGGGTAACCAGCTTCTTTAGAGCCGTACACACCCATAATAATTATATTGTTTTATCTTATTACCAATTTATTACCCGTCATTAGGTTACTTTTAATGAATTCAATTAAAATTATATTTTCTGCATAGTCTAATTTATTTTAAAGATAAAATACATTTAAAAATTGAATAAAAACAGGGGAATTTGAATATAAAGTCAATATATTCCCGTGCATATCATAGTTACATTCTTCATGTTTAATAACCATAGTGTAAAAGCGGACACCAAATAAATAAATAAATAAACACACAAGGGAAATTATTAGTATAGATAATTCAGAAGTCTCGTAGAAAAAGTAGGAGTAACAAAAGTAAAAGTAATATAAATAATTATATAGTTTTTTCTTATATTTTCGCTGAAAAAGTAGGAGGAGCTTAGCAAAAAGTCTGGTGGAAAGACTTAAAAAACCCTGCGTGTGTAAAGCCCTTTACTATCTCATATTTCTGTTCTTTATTCGCTTGCTGAAGATCTTTCTAAAATTTCAGGCAACAGTTCTCTTCTTGCACATCCTCCTTCTACACCTAAAGTGGATAAAAGAAATTCCAAGGGAGAAACTTCTCTCCAAGTTGCTTCTGTTAAGGTACCTAGCTATTGTTATAGATATATTTTCAATTGTTTGTTTTCACTTTATTGTGGTAGGTAAACTTTTCTTAAATAGCTTAATGTTGAATTCAAGTAGTTATGTTTTATCAATAGGGTGACCGGATGTTTCGTTATTGGATGTTTCGTACCCAGATGTTTCGTTAACAGACGTTTCGTTACTACGACCTTTCGTTACCAGGACTATTCGTTACCAGCTTTTTCGTTATGTTTTAAGACATGGAAACTATTTTTTTTTATTTGAAATTGGTTGCCGACTACATTTTATACTTTTTTTTATTAGTTTGGTTATTTATTGATTATAATCAGAGATATTAAAATTACCAATTATCTCTTAATGTCTTTGATTAGAAAGGATGGAAGTGAAAATATCATGAATACCAATCGATATAGAAGTTAAATAACAATAAATCCATTTTATTTTTCCTCACACGATCGAAAAGGTGGTTCAGTCCGAGAACTTGGGCTTGCTCCACTGCCTACATTAGGAAAATCTTTTGTTTTTTCATATTTCCGAAAATGTTTTCAAAATTAACAGATTTTACAAGTTACCGAATGAAAATAACTTAAGGAAAAAAAACATAACCTTCCACAATTTTGCGAAAGTAATAACTATTTTCGATCATATAAAAAAGATTATATAATTTAACATTTCAACTCTTTAATCTTATACTTATATACTATTTTCTAATATGTTTGAAAATTTCTGGTAATTGGGTCAGCATAGGGGAAAAAAATCAGTACTATTTATAATATATGATGTATGGGATTGGTATAGTTTTTAGTCTATAACTCATTTCAAATTAAAAAAAAACATTTTGTAGCTATTCGGAACGAAAAATCTGGTAACTAATCGTCCTAGTAACAAAACGTCTTAGAAACGAAACGTCTTAGAAACGAAACGTCCTAGAAACGAAACGTCCTAGAAACGAAACGTTCTAGAAACGAAACGTCCTAGTAACGAAACGTCCGGGTACGAAACGTCCAGTAACGAAGCGTCCTAGCACCTATCAATACATATAGCTATTGATTTAACAAAATTATCATTTACTCTCCAAATTCAAACTTATTATTTTTTAATTATTAATAATACTGTGACTAGTAACCACGGCCAAAAAATATTAATTTTGATGCTTTTGATTAGTTTGTGGCTCCGAAAAAATTTACTTCTTCTCTTTTCATGGTATAGAATTTCAATAAATTAATCCCCTTTCCATATATGAAATGCATCACTGCAGACTAACTTTTCTATTTTAAAGGACTGTACACAAATAGGTTTTTTTTAAGTCTTTCCACCAGACTCTTTGCTAAGCTCCTCCTACTTTTTCCACAAGAATATAAGAAAAAACGATATAATTATTATTTATTTCAGTTGGTATCCATGATATCTGCAGGTATCATCGATACCAACCTTAATGGTTTAGAATCTATTGATGAATCCCACTTTCCATGTAGCTATAAAATGTGTCCCAAAATGCAATGTTTTGATGACATCACACGTTATCTATGATGAAGTGGATAATATCATTCTGGTGTTAATATTATTCTTTCTTTGCAAAGATTAGTACTTTTTAATTATGTTCAGATTAGCGTTCGGCTGTGATGAAGTTTTAATATTGTTTGAATTGTGTATAAAAAGATGTGAAAAAACCTAAACATTTCAATGATACAATTTTATTGAATAAAAGATAATGTACTAAATAACAGGTAGCTACATAAATCCTAAAAAACAAGCCCTTAGCTAAATTATATCCACTACTTGAATGGATCTTTTCGGACTAGATCTCACTACTTTTTTTCTAGTAATTTCTTCACCCTAATTTGCCCAAAAGACCAGCATTAGTCTATTATGGGCTCGATATTATTTAAGAAAAATATTTGTAGATTTTACCATGCATTATACCCTGTGTAATTTTATTTTTGATTTCAATAAACTTTTCATTTTCCCCCTCAGGGTGATCTAGAAAGTGTCTGCAGGCTGTTGTCCGAGGGCGCAAACCCCAACACTAGGGATCACGCAGGATGGACTCCTCTACATGAAGCATGTCAGTACGGACATGTGAAGGTAGCAGAGCAGCTGATACGCGCTGGAGCACTCATCGATGTGCCTAGTTGGCAAGGTGGGGCTGTGGAGAGTTAAAAAAGTCAATCCATGCTACTAAAAAATCTTGAAAGTTTCTAATAGGGACAGTTATGAATTATTAGTCAGTTTCACATCTTCGGTCATATAATAATTACTATTTATTTCAATTTTAATTGGTATCCATGATACCAGAAGGTACTGAGGATACCTACCAATTTAAATTGAAGTTGAATAATAATTACTAAAAAAAATGTATATGATCGAAAGTGTAGCTAACTGACTGATAATTCATAATTTAACTTTATGTTCC
Source organism: Caprella mutica (assembly GCA_947561585.1). Taxonomy (NCBI): domain Eukaryota; kingdom Metazoa; phylum Arthropoda; class Malacostraca; order Amphipoda; family Caprellidae; genus Caprella; species Caprella mutica. The sequence goes on along the minus strand of CANNZV010002564.1, from coordinate 27,875 downwards.
ATTTTCTTCACTCAAAATTAGCTACTTGGAAAAGTTGCAGTAGCATAGGTCTTGAACTAATCTAGCTAGCTAATCTTTTTAAATTTCAGTTTAACCTATTATTAGCTACTTTATTAACACCCATTCTCTGAGTAGATCAATTTTCTCTTAACTTTAGGGTAAGGTATGAATTATCGGTCAGTTCCAACTCTTCAGTTATGAGGAAAAAGGATACAGTGGTTATTATTCTAATTTTCAGTTGTAGGTATCCATGATAGCTACCTACCTACCTACAGGCATCATGGATACCAAAAAAATGAAACAATTAGCTATTATTATATAATTTTTTCTTCTGACCGTATATATGGAACTGACCGATAACTCGTAACTCATCCTATACGTCTCCTATAGGTAACACTACTCCGCTTCACGACGCAGTGGAGCACGGCAGAGACTCCATTGTAGTGTTGCTGAGAAAGTACGGAGCAGATGCTACTGTCAGGGACATGATGGGGAAAACTCCAGAGTGAGTACCTAACTTTATGAACACTTTAAGGACGGATGTAGATTATAGTCTGCATGACTCCAAAATAGTTTGTATGATATTCACTATAACTACTAGTCACTATAACTACTAGTCACTATAACTACTAGTCACTATAAATACTAGTCACTGTAACTACTAGTCACTATAACTACTAGTCACTATAACTACTAGTCACTATAACTACTAGTCACTGTAACTACTAGTCACTATAACTACTAGTCACTATAACTACTAGTCACTATAAATACTAGTCACTGTAACTACTAGTCACTGTAACTACTAGTCACTATAACTACTAGTCACTATAACTACTAGTCACTATAACTACTAGTCACTATAACTACTAGTCACTATAACTACTAGTCACTGTAACTACTAGTCACTGTAACTACTAGTCACTGTAACTACTAGTCACTGTAACTACTAGTCACTGTAACTACTAGTCACTGTAACTACTAGTCACTGTAACTACTAGTCACTGTAACTACTAGTCATTGTAACTACTAGTCATTGTAACTACTAGTCACTGTAACTACTAGTCACTATAACTACTAGTCACTGTAACTACTAGTCACTATAACTACTAGTCACTGTAACTACTAGTCACTGTAACTACTAGTCACTGTAACTACTAGTCACTGTAACTACTAGTCACTATAACTACTAGTCACTATAAATACTAGTCACTATAAATACTAGTCACTATAACTACTAGTCACTATAACTACTAGTCACTGTAACTACTAGTCACTATAACTACTAGTCACTATAACTACTAGTCACTATAAATACTAGTCACTGTAACTACTAGTCACTGTAACTACTAGTCACTGTAACTACTAGTCACTATAACTACTAGTCACTATAACTACTAGTCACTATAACTACTAGTCACTATAACTACTAGTCACTATAACTACTAGTCACTATAACTACTAGTCACTATAACTACTAGTCACTGTAACTACTAGTCACTGTAACTACTAGTCACTGTAACTACTAGTCACTGTAACTACTAGTCACTGTAACTACTAGTCACTGTAACTACTAGTCACTATAACTACTAGTCACTATAACTACTAGTCACTATAACTACTAGTCACTGTAACTACTAGTCACTGTAACTACTAGTCACTGTAACTACTAGTCACTATAACTACTAGTCACTGTAACTACTAGTCACTGTAACTACTAGTCACTATAACTACTAGTCACTATAACTACTAGTCACTATAACTACTAGTCACTGTAACTACTAGTCACTATAACTACTAGTCACTATAACTACTAGTCACTATAACTACTAGTCACTGTAACTACTAGTCACTATAACTACTAGTCACTATAACTACTAGTCACTATAACTACTAGTCACTATAACTACTAGTCACTATAACTACTAGTCACTATAACTACTAGTCACTATAACTAATATTTTCCACAGGGACATTGCTAGACTCTGTTCCGGTTCATCAGAGCTACTCTCAGCACTATCTACTCTCCCTGACAACTCTCTCTTGAGGGGAGTAACTCCCACTGTCCCCATCAGTACTCGCACTCCCGTACTCACCGGCTCTAATCTCACTCCTGAACTCTCCAGCAAACTTTCTCAACTCTCTAGGATGCTGAGAGTTAGACTCGTCATGGAATTCTCGTGAGTTCAGTGCATTGAAAATTACAATCTTACAATTCACAAAAGGAAGAAAGAGAATATAAAATCTATTACATTTTCTATGCATTAAAAATTAGACACTAAGATTACATGTTAAGAATTTTAATATTGCCTATTAAAGTAGAAAATATATTAGATTTTTTATGCTCTTTCTGCTTTAGGCTATAGTTTATTATTTTTAGTAGCTATACAAAAGGTTGCATGAGTTAATATCAAAATTTAAGCGAAATTGCTAATTTGATTATTTGAAAATGCTATCTGTTGTGAGAATAGTCTTTTTTTTTAGCTATCTTGCAAGATAATATCTATAAAAAAATTCAATGCTGTTTTTGTAAGGAATGTTAATGGTTTTCAAATTGCTCTTAGCTAATATTTTCATTAATTTCTATTGATACAGTATGATTTTATTAGCTAGCTACTAATATTCTAAAGACTGAAGTAAGTACCATCCTCTCGACAGTTCTGAAGTTACCCACGTGATAGTACAGTGCAAAGAAGAGGACAACGTGTGCCTCAAAAGAACTGGAAAATTCCTCATGGGGATAGCAAGTGGAAAGTGGATCTTGTCACACAAATGTGAGTGAGGGGCCGTGCACACGCAGGGTTTTTTAAAGTCGGTCCACCAGACTTTTTGCTAATCTCCTCCTACTTTTTCCACAAGAATATAAGAAAAAACGTTATAATTGTTATTTTATTTTAGTTGGTATCCATGATACCTGCTGGTACCATGGATACCAACTAAAATATAATAACAAGTATGTCATTTTTTTCTCAAACAATTCAAAAATCTTGTGGAAAAAGTAGGAGGAGCTTAGCAAAAAGTTTGGTGGAACGACTTTAAAAAACCCAGCGTGTGTACGGCCCCTGATAGAAATAATGTTGATCACCTGTACATTCCGCACCCCAGTCCAGTTTGGTGTGCGGATGTAGCTACAGGATTGCGATATTAAATAGAACTAGCTAATAGTAAATATAACAATCGGTTGTGTGATGAAACTTGTATTAGCTATAGAGAGTAAATTTCTATGTTATTAAGTATTGTGTTGAGATCCTTGCTTTATTTACCTACTTCTTCAACAGATATTGACGCTTGTCTTTCTGACCATTCTTTGGTTGAAGAAGAGGCTTTTGAAGTGACTGGTTCAAACCACAACGCAAACAGTCGAGCACCCTCCAAAGCTAGGGTCAATGCTCACAAAATGGTGAGCCATTATTAGCATGCATATCTAGCAAATCAACGTGTAGCTACTGCGAGTTATTTATTTCATGTCATGTTATTCATTAAAGATTATTGACTCGCAAAGTAGCTAAATGAATTTAGCTGACTAATATATGTCAAATGTTGTTGTTGTGTCCATCTGTACAGAGATTATAAATAGCATGGCAGTTGATTAAATGCATAAAAGATTAAACAGAGCTTAATCTGGAAATAGAATATGAAATAATTTTGATCTCAGGCCCACTTCACACCTTTTTTAACACTGTGGGGAAAAAACGCGTGTAGTTTAGTGTTACAGCGATAAAAATATCTTTTTATGTGTTTTTTCCTTCTGCAATAAAAAACACAAGTGTGAACACATTTTAATGAGTTTTCTCTACGGTGTTAAAAAACAAGTGTGAAGCGGGCCTTAGGGTGAAGTCCAATTACCAAATGCCAATTCGATAGTTAGCTACTGGATGAAAAATTAAATAAAGTTAATGGGAACTCCAAAGAAAAATTCACTAGGTCATTATTAAAAAAATATTAGCTAAAGTATATTTATTGTGAAGATGCAAGGAGTTTTTTATTCAATAATAACTTTCAACTGATAGATATTAGTTGATTCGCTTCTGGTGTTTGAAGCTTTACCCTCATGTCTTTATTTCATAAAGGAAGTTGCTATTATTTTTAATGTGTTAGCTATGAGTGTTTGTATAAACTATTTAGATTTGATAATTCTTCTTGTTTGAAAATTCTTAACTTTTTTTACAGCAATTAGCTAAAAGGGTTGAATAAAGTGCAACTTAAAATCGAGAAATTATATTTAAATTTGAACGCTACATAATTCTTTTAAATGTTCTTCAGTTGCCAAGTCTGTTGAGTGGTTGCAATGTTTTCCTCCATGGAACATTTGATGCCCCTCCAAAAAAAGAACTGGAGGGTCTCGTCCGAGCGGGGGGAGGCAAGTTGCTGTTACGAGAACCCCACCCGGAGAAGATCCCTCCTTCCGAGCGTACCGTCCCCTATCACGCAGCAGAGAACTCGTTGCTAAGAGACTGCAGTCACTACATCATCTACCAGGAGGGTAAGTCCCTTTTTAAACTTAATATCTTTTAATTTGAGTCGATGGAATAAGTTCTTAATTATCGGGCAGTTCCACAGTTACTGTCAGTTAAGAAAAAAATATTTAGAGCTAAATATAGCTAACAATTATTATTTAAGTTTTACTGTCACTGGTATTCACCTTCAGGTATCATAGATACCTTCAGGTATCATAGTTTTTTCTTACATGTCCGAAAATGTGGAACTGACCGATAATTAAGAACTTATCCTATATAACAATTTTCACTAAGAATCCATCAACTATTTTCTTCCTGCACAGGTAAAGACTCGGAGCCACAGGTTAAGTACGACATGACTCACATTAAGAGTCTACCACTTCTTTGGCTCAACGACTGCATAGACCACTTCACCTTGCTGCCCCCTCTAAATAGCTATGACAGCCAGAGTTTTTAGGGGGGATTCTGCCAGCAGTTGTTTTTAGGGGGATTCTGCCAGCAGTTATTTTTAGGGGAGTTTCTGCCAGCAGTTATTTTTAGGGGAGTTTCTGCCAGCAGTTATTTTTAGGGGAGTTTCTGCCAGCAGTTGTTTTTAGGGGAGATTCTGCCAGCAGCCGTTTATATCAGTGTTTTTAGGGAGATATTCTGCCAGAAGATGTTTGTACTAGAGGTTCTGCCAGCAGATGTTTGTATCAGTGTTTTTAGGGGGAGATTCTGCCAGCAGTTGTTTGCATCAGTGTTTTAGGGGGAGATTCTGCCAGCTGATGTTTGCATCAGTGTTTTAGGGGGAGATTCTGCCAGCAGTTGTTTGCATCAGTGTTTTAGGGGGAGATTCTGCCAGCAGTTGTTTGCATCAGTGTTTTTAGGGGGAGATTCTACCAGTAGTTGTTTGCATCAGTGTTTTTAGGGGGGGATTCTGCCAGTAGTTGTTTGCATCAGTGTTTTTAGTGGGAGATTCTGCCAGCAGTTGTTTGCATCAGTGTTTTAGGGGGAGATTCTGCCAGCAGTTGTTTGCATCTGTTTGCATCAGTGATTTTAGGGGAATACTAGTTGAGTATTCTTAATGATAGTTATTGTTGAGCTATGTATAGTGAATGTAAGATTTATGATAGTTGATGATGAAATATCAAATATATTTTTATGTCAAATTACAGTTACTTCTTTCAAGTTCATTCAACCTTAATCTTGTAACTAACCTTTTAAGTTGCACAATACGTAATAAGACATGGAAACGATGAAAAGATTGAATCCGCTTTTCTAGAACAGTTTAAACATGTGATCTATCAGCCTAGTCCATCAACAATGTTTTATTTCTTCACTTTAAGATCAGTGACCTATAGAGTATAGAGGTGTCCCGACAAATCTCGATTATACTAAAATAGTAGTTTCCATTTTTGCTAGATATTTAACCATAATTCTAAATCTCAGAGCTATAATTGTTCTAAGAAACTTTTTATTTTAGTGTAACTGGTTGAGAAGACTCAGATGTGCAGATTTCTAGTCAAAATATTTACCTGGAATTTTCTATGATAAGTTATTGCTTCGCATTTTACTGTATATTATCTTTATTGTTATAGTTAAAAAAATCAGGCAATAAACTTCATAAATGCTAAAGTAAAAAAATAGAAGCCAATTGTACCAAAGACACTGTAATGAGGGTGTGATATCTAGGCCTGCATTTGATTGCAGTACCTTAGTGGAGATGCTATTTTTTTTTTTCTGATGGGCACTGATTAACACCAAAATATTTTTTTGGTCGCTGGATCAAAATATCATTTAATAGCTGTATATTGGATAATGCATTATTAGAAGAGAGATGCATTTATTTTGTATAGTTACGTAGGTATCTGTAAATTTAAATGGGTCAAAAAGAAAGTTGATTAATAAATTTATCATATTAATTTAGTATTTGTACAAGTTGGCATAAATATTTCGTAGTTCATCAAGAGGGTATCTAATCAGGATATTAAATTGTATGACAGAAATATTGTAATTGTTATTATCATAAAAAGGATACCTAATGGGAGACTAAATTGTGAATAATTAAAACAAATATATTTAATGTTTTGCATGTGAAATAATTTAATATTCGCAATTTAGGATAATTTATTTTCCGAGAATTAGGTTTTATAGCTGTATTAAGGGTTTTTAAATTTGGAAAAAATTAAAAATCTACCTACTTTGCTAGAATATTATTTTCAAAAGAGGTGGATTTATCATGAAATACAGTCTGGGGCTCAGCACCTTCGCCGCGACTGCCAGGCTCAGCAGGATGCAAGATGGTAAAGTTTCTTCTAAGAAATCCTCCGGCTCCATTATATCATCTAAGATCATCTAGCCTATCTAGGTACTAGGCCTGGAGGCCAATCTGTATTGTATTTGGTGCACAAAATTCCACTGATTCTTTCAAAAAGCTGAAAAAATCCACCATAAATTTCCAATAATTTGGCTGATCTGCCAACATTTCCCCACTTTATTCCACAGAAAATTAATGGTAACACTATCGGGTACATTACATAGAATGATAGAATCACCGAAACGCCAGACCACAGCCAGTCTGGAAAAATAGGTGCTTTCTGATGAACTACCTAATTACTCTGTTGGAGTTTTACAGACTTCAAAAATTAATGGAAAATTGCTAAAAATTGTATAATCTGCAGCATTTAACATATAGAGTTCATCTGTTAGGCATTAGCCTAAGCTGTTTTCCAGTCTGGGACTGCAGGAACTGGTAAAGTGTTCTCCAAGAAATCCTCTATTTTGGCTTCTGTTCTCAGTAAAATACATGTAAACATAGGAGGAATTAGGAAATTAAGGATTGTTCGCACAGAAAATGTCAAAAATGTCCCATGTTCTGCAGACTGGTGGCGAAATGGACGGAAACGGACCGATTGAGGACTTAAACGGACAGATTGGTCACTTGGGGTCCATGTTTCAAAGTATAGATAAAGTTGCCAGTATACTGGCGATTTTTGAAGGGTGAAATAAGCTTAGAAACCTGTAATTCTGTAAACCAGTCTGCAGAATATGGGACATTTTTAACATTTTCTGTGCCAACAATCCTTAATTTCCTCCTATATTTACATGTATTTTGCTGAGAGCAGTAGCCAAAATAGAGGATTTCTGGGAGAACAGTTTACCAGTTCCTGCAGTCTGGCCTGTAAATAAAAAATAATCACTCCTAGATAGTTTCAAACTTTCAAGAGATGCCAGTCTGCAGAATATGGAACATTTTTCCAAGACTCTCTACAGGAGTTTTTGATTGAATTTTTAGAAATTGGAGATCTCTGCGGGAGATCTTGAAGAATTAATTCCTATGTTACCATTAATTTAGCTGCGGGAGATTTTGAATTAATTCCTATGTTAATGTTACCATTAATTTAGCTGCGGGAGATTCTTAATCTGCTACTGACTCTGAGAGTCAGAGAGTAACTGTCTCTCAAATTTAAATCTCTGCGGGAGAAGAGACGCATTCTGCAGACTGGAAGACCAGTCTGTATTTCGTGGTAAATTCCACCGACATGTCGGTGGAATTTTTTCCCCTTTGAGAATAATATTCTGGCAAAGTTGGTGGATTTTTAGCTATTTATTCCTATGTTACCATTAATTTTCGGTGGAAAAATGGGTAAAATGTTAATAGATCAGTCAAATTACTGGAAATTTATGGTCGATTTTTTCAGCTTTTTCAAAAAGTCAGTGGAATTTTGTGCACCAAATACAGACTGGCTGGAAGAGATGCACATTCATCAGACATGATGCAATATGCATAAGGATGTTTTCAAGTGTAAAATCTTCACTAGGATGTCCTACTTCAGAACTTCTTCTTTAAAGTATCTTAAATGTGGTGACCTTGATCCATTTTCTCACCAAACTGGCGACTTTCCTGTCACACTTTGAAACATGGCTTTGGGTCCAAAACGGTCCGAATGGGGACCAAGCCGGATCTAATCGGACTGAAATGGAGTTAAGTAGTTCATAAAAACACTTAAATAGTTAGTACTATACATTGGAGAAAATTGAAAAATAATAATATTTAGGTATGAGTTATTTAACTGATAATAGCAACCTACTTATGTTGAAAAAATAAACAATAGCTACTTTACTCCCCTCCACTCTAAAATTTTTATCCGTCTATTCAATAGAACTGACGTTACTTGTTCTAGAAATGTTCAATATTTAATAAATAAACCATCAGTCAATTGTTGCGTATTTGAATTTTATGAATTTTGTTAGTTTATGCATCTAATTGTTACATTTAATAGAGCAACCATCAGTCGATTGTTGCGCGTTTGAATGATATGGATTTTCTTAGTTTATACATCTGATTGTTACATTTAATAGGGAAACCATCAGTCGATTGTTGCGCGTTTGAATGATATGGATTTTCTTAGTTTATGCATCTAATTGTTACATTTAATAGAGAAACCATCAGTCGATTGTTGTGCGTTTGAATTATATGGATTTTCTTAGTCTATGCAAATAATTATTATATTTAATAGAGCAACAATCGACTGATGGTCTACTTATTAAATATAAAAAAATTATTTTTATAATAAAAACAAAACATTCAATTAAATGAATAAATAAAGAAAACCTGTATCATTCGAAAGAGTAGAAATCGATCGATGGTTGCGCTATCGATTTATATACGCTATTAAATGTGCCAATTTGATGTACAAACCAAAAAAAATCATATCATTCAAACGCGCAAAAATCGATCGATGGTTGCGCTATGCCGCTATTGATTGATGTACGCAATCAAATGTGCGAATTTGATGTGCAAATTAAAAAAACATATCATTCAAACGCACAGAGATCTATCAATGGTTGCGCCATCGATTGATGACTGCGCAAACTGTTGATCAACAGATTGCGCAGTGAAATTGGTCGATAGTGCAGATTACTCAAACGCGTGTGACATAGGTACCTAAAGAAAGGTAGTATAGCCTCATAAAAAGTATTTCCAACTTCTATATAGGCATAGCTAGTACTTAGTTGGTATACCTACCTTACTCAGTAAAATATATATAGGTAGGTCAGGTGACCGTAGGTCAGTCTGCAAAAGATACAAAGTTGTCAACTTGTGAAGTTTATCTGGTAGACTGGTGACTAGGTAATGACCCAGTCAGCAAAGCATGCACCAGTCTGCAAAGCGTGTCCATGTCACCCAGTCTGAAAAGTACAGCAGGATTTTGTGTAAAAAGTACAGCAGGATTTGTGGATTAATCCTGTGCCCAAGTCCTATTTAATTCCTATGTACCCATGTTATTTGCTGCTCCCAAATCCCTATTTCTGTAAAAAAAATCCTGGATCTGTCATCTGTGGAGACCTTCATTCAGACTGGCATGTCACCAAAGATCTTTGGAGACTATTTTTCCAGTCTGCAGAATATGGAACATTTTTCCAAGACTCTGCGGGAGTTTTTGATTGAATTTTAGAAATTTGAGATCTGTGCGGGAGATCTTGAATTAATTCCTATGTTACCATTAATTTAGCTGCTACTGAGAGTCTGAGAGTAACTGTCTCCCAAATTAAAATCTCTGTGGGAGAAGAGACACATTCTGCAGACTGGCTATTTTTGAGGGAAAATTCATCAAAACAAGATCTTTGTGACTATTTTCTAATTAATTCCTATGTTTACATGTTATTATTGGAGACATTTTGAAGAAATTTGATCATTTTAGAGACTAATTTGAAAAAGTTTGGAGACAAATTGTCCTGAAATATGAAATCTTGGGGACAGATTTGACACACTTTGCAGACTGGAGCATGCACAATCAGTCTCCAGATATTTAATTTTTGGGGCAATTTCTCTCCAAAGATTTTCAAATTTCTTTCCAAAATAGCCAAAAATCTCAAAATATCCCATATCCTGCACCAGATTGCAGAATATTGAACATTTTTAACATTTTTTGTGCGAACCATCTTTAATTTCCTCCTATATTTACATGTATTTTACTGAGAACAGAAGCCGAAATAGAGGATTTCTTGGAGAACACATTACTAGTTCCTACAGTCTGGATTCTGCAGACATGCCAGTATGCAGAAACTGGTAAAGTGTTCGTAGAGATCTTTCTTATTCTGTTTGTAGCAAAATTAATGTAAATATAGGGATTAATTCAAAAGCTACTGTAGTAAAATTAATGTAGCTAAATATAGTAATTAATTTATATTCAAAATGGCTAGAAAGGACATGCTTTATTACCTGGCTGTTTAGACTGTTCTTAGCTGAAGCAAGATGCAAGATCAAGATGCACCCTTTCGAGTGTCAGCCTGTTGCATCTAACATTTCAAATTGAAAGATTTTATATTATATTAAAAAGGCACATATCCTAATGGCTAATTCCAGTTTGCTGAAACTTGTAAAGTCACTATAAAAATGCCAAACTGCACAAATTTAAATTAGTTGGCAGTTTAATACTGGTGTTCTGACTGTTCTCCAAGAAATTAGAAATCCTTCATTTTGTCTCCTTTTCTCAGTAAAATACTCATCACATTTACATGTAAATATAAGAGGAACTGAAGTAGTTATTGTTCTAAAAGAAAAATGTCCCATATTCTGCAGACTGCCACTGGCTCGGTGGCTGTAAAGTGTTTTAATTTATATCTTATTCTGTTTAAAGTAAAACTAATGTAATTATAAGAATTAATTGAAAATTGTTTGTTGGAAATTTCCCATTATTCCCATATCATATTCAGCAGAATCGCTGGCTGTCGCCTGCCAGGGCCCAGGTAGCTACAATTTGTTTCATATACTATTGTACTATCATGCCAGGTTTGACCTTGGTGTTCCATGTGCATTACTGAAATTGTTTCTTTGTTTTCACAGCATTATTAGAGATCTTCAATTTAAAGTTATGAATAAGTTCAAAATAGAAATTCCTCGCTCTCTTCAACGACTCGGTTACCTTGGTGCTGGAATTGGATCCATTGTTTTATTTAAGTGAGTACTAACAAAACCGTCTATAGTTCATCAGGTCGGACGCCTCAGCATCTGTAGTGATAACAGCTGGTATAGTTTGTCATAGCAAACAGAATTAGCTAATTACTATGTATAACATTGAATAGTTGTGTTTCACAACGTTTTTTCTTTAAATGCATCTATAGTTTTAAGAACTGATATAGTTTGTCATAGCAAACAGAATTAGCTAATTACTATGTATAACATGTGATGTTTCACAAGGTTTATTCTTTAAATTCTACCAGTAGCTAGCTATAATTCATATGATTTCTTGAATAGAATGTAAGGAACTAATTTGTTATGAGTAGGTTTAATTTAATTGATTTAATTATCTATATGCATTGCTAACTAAGTACTTTTATTTCAGGGAATATATGGGAGGAGCTAACTATGGAGGTGGAGAGAGTTTGAAAGGCAAGACTGTGATTGTGACAGGAGCTAATTGTGGCATTGGGAAGGAGACGGCCATGGAACTGGCCAGACGCAAAGCCAAAGTTATTCTCGCCTGTCGTGATTTGAAGAAATGTAAAGAGGTAGCTCATAAAATTTTAAATAATAATTACCTAGCTAGCTAGCTACTATCTTCAATTTAGTGTTGATTTTTCGAAGTCTCTCTTCTTTTTAAAGTGTGCTTTTGAATAGTTTTTGATAATTTTTTATTGTATTGACCGATAATAATTTATCTGTTTGTTCAAATAACAATTAAAAATATTTTAATTCTTCCTCCTAGGCACGTAACAACATTATAAACGAGACGCTGAACAAGAATGTGGTCTGCGAAGAGTGCGACTTGGCTTCATTTGAATCTGTGCGAAAATTTGCAAACAGAGTAATCCAACGTGAGTTAGATAAGTTAAAAAAAAAACCTTTCATACATTCTTTATATAAAGTTTAATGTCCTTTAAGAATAACTTTTGCTTGTTCAAAATATTAAACCATTATGTAGCATAGCTTACATTTATTTGTATGCTTCTTATTGCCAGAATAGGATTAAAGGGAATAAATTAAAACATCATTTGATGTTTTTCTGATGTCTTCCCCAAAGGACGGCAATTGTTAACATTTTAATGTTTACTCATTATGTTCACAGAATAGGAAAATATTGACAAAGTTCTTTGAACTTATTATAAGGGGTTGAAATCTTATATTTGTATCAGCCATTGTTTTGTTATTAATTTTTTTTTTTTTTTTTTTCAATAAAAAATGAATAAAATATATATTATTTCTGATCACAGAGGAGGCCAATGTTGACATTCTCATCAACAATGGAGGTGTAATGAGGTGCCCCCGTAGACTTAGTGCAGACGGAATAGAGTTACAGCTAGCCACTAATCACATGGGACACTTTCTACTCACAAACCTACTGCTAGACAAAATTAAAGTAATGTCACAGTGAAGGAAATGGAATATCTTTAATATTGTAATTAGTTATTAAAGTATTTAGTTATTCAAGTAATGTCACTATGAAGGAAACTGAATCTCTAGTCTTCTTATTTCTTAAGGAAAAATATAGTTTGTCTAAATATACTTAGTCATTAACTGAAATAAATTAAATTATACGAGAATGCATTTTTTTTTTTTGAATTATAATCTAGACGTGTTGACTATAATTACGATTTAATTGACCATAACTACTTCTGCTAGTGACTCTGATTTCAAAAAGACACCCATGGAACATAAATTACATTGAATTAGATTATTAGAGTTAAAATTATTAGTTTAAATCATGTTTGTAGGTAAAAGGAACTGGTTTCATATTTTTATATTGTACATCTGATGCTGCATCTTAAATAGCTATCTATATATCACAACTTTTTTAATGTGTAGCAATTTTATTTAGAATATATTTTCCTTCACTTTTTGATGAAGATCAGATTTCTACTCCACATCAAATTATAATAATTTAATATATTTTGATAATATATTTCACTATATAACAATCCTTTTCAGAGCAGTTCCCCCAGTCGAATAGTCACAGTATCGAGTGTCGCTCATCATCGAGGTACCATCAACTTCTCTGACCTCAACAGCGAGCAAAAGTACAATCCTAGCACTGCTTACGAGCAGAGCAAACTAGCTAATGTGCTCTTTGTGAAGAAACTTGCTAGGGAGCTGGAAGGTATTTAATATTACTAGCCATTTAAGCTTAGTAATGTAGCTAATGCTTGGGAATTTTTAGCTGAGACAAATACAGCTCTATACCCAGGGTATGATTGTTGTTGTGTATCATTTCACCTGTAACTTCATCATTACTTTATTTACTTTATTTTAGTACAGCTCTATACCCAGGGTATGATTGTTGTTGTGTATCATTTCACCTGTAACTTCATCAGTACTTTATTTACTCTTTTTTAGTACAGCTCTATACCCAGGGTATGATTGTTGTTGTGTATCATTTCACCTGTAACTTCATCAGTACTTTATTTACTTTATTTTAGTACAGCTCTATACCCAGGGTATGATTGTTGTTGTGTATCATTTCACCTATAACTTCATCAGTTCTTTATTTTAGTTTTAAGTAGAAGAGCGTAGCTATGTTTACATGTTTATTAGAGAAATTTGAATTATTTTCTTCAGGAATCAACTTTTACTGATCTAGATTTTAGGACTTGCAGTAAATTAGATCAATTGAAATTAAAGATTTCAATCAATTAACATATTTCTAATTAGTAATTAAAGTCATACCTCATAATTAAAGACCTAAAAATTTAAATTTAGCTAATCAGTTTTCGAAATAATAAGATGACCATCAAAATACATTTACTGTGTTGTTGACGCTTTTCATACTTGTTTCAATCAACTGTTTCTCTTCCACCCAATCACCTGAAATGCCTCTGCTCACAGGTTCTGACGTCACCGTGTCGGCAGTTCACCCCGGTCTGGTTAACACGAGTATAGGGCGTCACATGGGCCTGTACAACAGCGCCTTTGCTTACTTCCTCATGCGGCCCTTGTTGTGGCTAGCTCTGAAAACACCCCGCCAGGGGGCCCAGACCAGCCTCTACGCAGCCCTCAGTCCCAATGCAACGGTTCAGGGGGCTTACTATAGGTAAGGGATAGATCAGGATGGTATATTGTTATTATAATTAAATGTTATACCGCATAATTAAAAGTTAGGTACTTTAAGGCTTGAGCTGTTGTTAAGCGCCATCTTGAAATTTCATTCTGACGTATGAGTTGAGTCACCATTTTGATTGGTGTATCCATGCTACCATTAGGCAATGAGGTGTATCCATGCTACCATTTAGCAATGAGGTGTATCCATGCTACCATTTAGCAATTGATGGACACTGGTAGTTGTTCAATTTATGTGATAATTATTATCCCTAACTTCTCTTTTACTCCAATATTTTCAAGTGATTAAAATTTAATTTAGTTAGCTAACTACTGAAACTATTTATCGAACTGATATCAGAATATAGCTATTCATATTCATGCTAACAACTGCTTATCAAGCGTATTATAGGTTAGTGTGACGGACAAACGGATTAATGTATTTATTTTAGTGTGTTCTTCGTAATGGACATGCACCTACACTAGTTAGCTATTATTCACGTGTTATTATTTGTGTTGTTTTTTTCAGTCATCAGAAAGAAGCGTTTACGAGCGATGAGGCGAATGACGAGAAAGTACAGGACAGATTGTGGAGAGCGAGTCAAAAGTGGACGGGGTTGGAGAGATGGTGAGTAATGGGGAGAGATGGTGAGTAATGGGGAGAGATGGTGAGTAATGGGTAGAGATGGTGAGTAATGGGTAGAGATGGTGAGTAATGGGGAGAAATGGGTAGAGATGGTGAGTAATGGGGAGAGATGGTGAGTAATGGGGAGAGATGGTGAGTAATGCGGTGATTAAATAGTCTATTTGACTATTTATTAATAGTAGCTATTGTTTATAAAAAAAATTATCCAATATATCTTTTTATTTATTATACATTTTTTCATTTATTCAAAATTTATTATCATTTTTTATTCATAGAAAATTTGTTAAAAAAAACATATATTGTTGTCCATGCTGATTTTCCTTCCAAATTAAAATAAGGATACTAATTTTACTATGAATCTCTATGAATATACGTAACTACGTTCCAGTTGCAAACTGAATAGATCTACATTCTTATATATTAAATTATTCAATATTTCTTTATTTAGCTAGCTACTGATTTTATTTAAATATTAAATTTTTTTTTTAAATTATTTTTCTTCATTTTACAGATTATGGTCTGTTGCATCCTAGCATGAATCACCAAAATAAAATGGAGTGCAATCAACTTCCTAACTCGACTGTAAAAACACAGTAACAACTCACTAAAGGGCCGTACACACGTAGGGTTTTTTAAATCTTTCCACCAGACTTTTTGCTAAGCTCCTCCTACTTTTTCCACGAGAATATAAGAAAGAACGGTATAACTGTTATTTATTTCAGTTGGTATCCATGATACCTGCAGGTAGCTATCATGGATATCAACTAAAATAAATAATAATTATATAGTTTTTTCTTATATTCTCGTGGAAAAAGTAGGAGGAGCTTAGCTAAAAATCTGGTGGAAAGACTGTAAAAACTCTGTGTGTACGGCCCTTAACAGTTATGCTGAAAACTGTTTTAATTCCTCAATATTTTAAAAAAGATTTGTCAAAATGTAGCCATCTTCCAGAACACCCTGTATATGTAGGTAGCAATGATTACGTTTGTTGTATGTTCATTTATATGAAGTCATTAGTTATATTTGATGTAAATATATTGTTAATATATGCGTATTTCTTTTATTATCTTTTGTAATGTTTTTTTTTTCATAGCAATGTAGGTACCCGTAAATAATCTAATAGAAAATAATTAAGTGTGCCGTAATTTTTTGTTTATAATACTATTTTATTTGTTCAATGAGCCACTTTAGTTTCTGACTGCTACTTCCCTTGTATTTAACTGTTTTATTGAGCATTAAGCTCCCTTTACAATTTGAATTGAAATAAAAAAAATTATTATAAAGGGGCTATAGAACCCAATTAAAGCTAAACTTTATTTCAAACCTAATTGTTGTTAAAAATGGAAACAAAATGAGTAACATGAATTATGGCCGATTACAAAAAGTGTAAACCCTAATAAAAACAATGTGAACACATTAATTGTTACATCACCGATTTGTATTGAACTCAAATTATGTCTTTGCTTGAATCTATCTAAATACAGTACCTTAAAATCAATGTAGAATACGATTCCATACTTTAGTATCTGACAATTCTATAGGCTACAAGACAAAGTTTTATTTCTATTATATCTTAATAAAATAATATGACTTTCTTGACCACTAGGAGAGTTATGGTGGGCACCAAATAAAGCAAAGCCTGCGAATGCTGTATGAAGTACAGTAGAGCTCTTCTATAGTGACTATATAGTCCTGAGTAAGAGAACTACCCCGTATAGTGAACAAATTCCCTATAGTCTGCCATAAAATTGCAATTTGTTTTAAAAAACTAATGTCCATTCATGACAAACTGAAGAAAATTTGTTCACTATACAGGGTAGTTCTCTTACTCAGGACTCTATAGTCACTATAGTAGAGGTGTTCTACTGTATGAAGCAATTTTATGAGTGAATAAATTTTTCAATTTTTTTTAAATAGGTGCTGATTCCGAGTGGTTAAAAAATTATGTTAAACCCCTCTAATAATAATAATAACAATATAAATAATGTATTTTCTTAATTTTATGACTCAGGGTAGGGTTAGTTCTTAATTATCGGTCAGTTCCACATTTTCGGTCATATAAGAAAAAACGATATAATAATAATTTTTCATATTATTATTATTAAATATTAATTAATAACCACCCGGGTTGGTTGTTTTTACTCAACCTTTCCTAGTGAAATAATAATTATTTTATTGTTTTGTCTTATATGACCGAAAATGTGGGACTGACCGATAATTAAGAAATTACCCTATAAAGTAGCTAATTACAGAATACCATCATATTACCCTATAGAAATAGGAGTTCAATATAATTGAAGAAATATGAATATTATATAATAAAATAATATTTAACATAATTTTTCAATTACCAAACGGAAACGAGATCATTTCATTGATTTTCCAACTAATGGATTTACATTATAGTCTAATTACCATTTTCCCATTAGGTAAATTATCTTGGATCTTATACACTTTGTATGTAATTACCACTAGTAATTGATGTGTAGTATATACATATGTATGTATTGATATTACTTAAGAGTTACATATGGTGAAAGTAATTAAACTTTTTCTTACAAATGTTTGTCTTTTTAACGCTACTTGCAGTTTTAGAGGATAGCGCTAGGGTTATGCTCTTCAACTACGAGGTCTTAGATTTTGTGTTAGGTAGACTCGTAGGCTTCATTTACTATCACCTCTTCATTTTCCTCTTCCAACTGTGAGTGCAGTCACCGGTGCTTGTGTTCCTTTTCGTTACATTCCTTGGTAAGTGACTGTATTCACGGAGTAGCTTTTCTGTTTCCATGAGCTTTTTACCGACTGATGGTAGGTGATTTTGATCATAGAGCCACTTTCCTTCCTGACTGCTTCTTCCAGTCCCTTGTATTTATTATCCTTTTGACGTCAGCGATATGACTGAGTGATGAAAGCAGACGTTAAACCATCATGCTAATAATTCAAAATATATGGAATTTAAATGATATTTTGTTTAATATAAATAATTTTTTAAAGTATCTTTTATATATGACACACATTAGGCATTGAGTTAACGGATCAATTAATACGTACCATTAATTCTAATTACAGCTCGAGTGATTTATAATTAAATATTCATGCCATGATTACATTTAAGTGATGATGATTATTAATACATGATTATCTAATAGAAAAGAAAGTACCTAATATCTTCATTAACAATCTGACGGTTGTATGAGGAAGACCTATTAAGAAATATTTAAAAGAAGAATATTCCATTTTGAATATAACGCAAGAAACTAGAATCACCTCAATATAAAATGTTTCGAATGAGGAATTTTAGTAGATTGGTTCAGCAAGTTGATAAATCGAGGAGACTATCAACAAAGTTTAGAATTCAAGCAAGGAACCTCAGCACATCTCAAGTCAATCCTAAATCCTGTACAGTCGGGGGTCCAGGAAAAGGAGACACCCCTGAAGATAGTAGGAATAAACCCCTTCCAGCTGGTGAAGCCCCTTGGCCTGCTGGAATTGCTTCCTTCATGCGATTGCCTCTTCAACAAACTGCTCAAGGTGAGTAGGTGGCTTTGGAACAAGTTTTAACTCGCTGGAACATGTTCAAACACGTTGGTGGCTGCTGAAAATCGTAAATATTTTTTTCCATTCAAAACCTTAACGCTAAATCTGTTTTATATTAATGGCATTTTCTTCCACTAGGTTTAGATGCCTGTTTCGTAGGAGTGCCGTTTGACTGTGGTGTCAGCAATAGAAATGGCTGCCGACTAGGCCCAAGATCAATAAGGTAGCCCACTAAATATAAGCATTTCAAATTTTTATTCTGACATTAAGGGATAAACCCTTCAATGACCCCCATTCTCCATGCAGCTATCACCTCTCATTGGCTCAGCAGTGATGATTTCATAATATAAACCTTCTATTGACCCTCATTCTCCATAATATATCTAGAGCTTTAATTGAGTTTTCACATTTCAGGAATGAATCCATAGGTCTAAGGCCTTACAACCCCGCCACTGGAGCTGCACCTTTCGACAGTATGCAGGTGGCTGATATTGGGGATTTGGCCTTTAGCCTTTATGAGTAAGTCAACTGAGTAGGGGCAAGAGTAAGTCAACTGAGTAGGGGCAAGAGTAAGTCAACTGAGTAAGGGCGAGAGTAAGACAACTGAGTAGGGGCAAGAGTAAGTCAACTGAGTAAGGGCGAGAGTAAGACAACTGAGTATAACATACCTAAATAATGATATCAAATTTCCTATATTTGAAAACTAAGCACAAAAGAAACCATTAGAATAGCCATTTAAAAATCAGTTTTTTTCAGTGTTCCCAGGGCTTTGGGGCAGATAGAGGAAGGGTTCAAGGACATCCTCAGTGAGGACTGCGTGCCCCTCACCCTCGGGGGTGACCACACCATCACACTGCCCATTCTCAGAGCCTTCGCCGTTAGTAACCGTTGTTAATGATATTCTTTAAATTAAACATTGATTTTAATGTCCATTCCCTGTTCTATTTTTAAAACAGTTTGTAACCTATCGAAAACGTTTTTACTGAAAATGTTTTTAAGGTGAACACTTTTCTGGTTGGTCGGCAGGAAAATCGATTGCTTTTTCTTTAAAGGTCCTCTCCATGCTCCGGGAAAAAAATGAGTTTATAACAAAATATTATAGAACTAAGGTCTAGGATCATTATTCTGCAAACTGCATACAATTCGGTTCAGTGTATATTCTATAATTTGTTTTTAAAGTTTTTTAATACTCTGTGAGCAACAATTGAGCGAAATCACTAATCTGATGCTCAAGAAGAAGATTGTACACTCTTTGTTTTGATTACAAATTTGAATTTTATAAATAAAATGCGTTTTCGGCCTTTATTTTAGATATTAATTGTTTCCTAAAGTATATAAATGTTTCTATTATAAGTTCATTCAATTTTATACCTTTACACGAAGATTAAATGGATTTATTAAACCTAATACCTAGTTGACAATCAAAACAAATGGTGTACATTCTTTTTCTTCAGGCTGAAAATTTCTTAAATTAGTAAGTCGGAAGTAAAATAGGTTTTGTAGAGTTTTGATTATAAAAATCTTTAAAAGCATATAAAATTAAAATATAATACCAAATTCGATACATTTTGCAGCAAAATGATAAGAAACATTAGCCTCGTTGAATAAGGCAATAAAAATATTTGCTTGGAGGGGACCTTTAAATATTTCTAAATCTATGCTATAATAAATGACTAAATATTAAGCTAAGAATTTTAACTTTAAAATAGGATTAAAAAGTTTATCCAACCCATCAGAAAAAGTACGGTCCGTTAGCGGTGATACAAGTTGACGCACATGATGACGTGTCTGACACCTGGTGGGGTGCGCGAGAAACTCACGCTACGACCTTCAGGAGAGCCGTGGAGGAAAAGCTGGTGGAGCCTGAGCATCTTCACCAGATTGGACTGAGGGGTTCCTCCTACTTACCAGGGAAATATGAGTGGTGTAAAGAACAGGTGAGAAGTTACACATTGGAAAATGTTTTAACATGTATCCACATGTTTAACATGTTTTAACTTGTATCATAATGTTAAAACTTGTATCGACATGTTTTAATTCTTTTAAGAGTTTGAGAATTTTCTTTCCTTTACCTCATATCTGGTAAAAGGATCTTTATACAAATCAGACTCTTTGGACCTTTACTCACAATTGTTTGATGTATCTCTACCCTATTCAATTGTGTTATTTTTTACCAGGGCATCAAAGTGTACCCATCAGATGACCTCTGGTACAAGTCCCTAGTTCCCCTCATGGAGCAAATAAGGAAAGACATTGGACCGGACAGACCAGTGTACATCACCTTCGATATTGACGCTGCGGACCCGAGCATATGTGGTGGTACAGGTAGGTAAATATGGTGGTACTGGTAGGTAAATGTGGTGGTACAGGTAGGTAAATGTGGTGGTACAGGTAGGTAAATGTGGTGGTACAGGTAAGTTAATATGGTGGTACAGGTAGGTAAGTGTGGTGGTACAGGTAGGTAAATGTGGTGGTACAGGTAAGTTAATATGGTGGTACAGGTAGGTAAATGTGGTGGTACAGGTAGGTAAATGTGGTGGTATAGGTAGGTAAATATGGTGGTACAGGTAGGTAAATGTGGTGGTACAGGTAGGCAAATGTGGTGGTACAGGTAGGTAAATGTGGTGGTACAGGTAGGTAAATGTGGTGGTACAGGTAGGTAAATGTGGTGGTACAGGTAGGTAAATGTGGTGGTACAGGTAGGTAAATGTGGTGGTACAGGTAGGTAAATGTGGTGGTACAGGTAGGTAAATGTGGTGGTATAGGTAAATAAATATGGTGGTACAGGTAGGTAAATGTGGTGGTACAGGTAGGCAAATGTGGTGGTACAGGTAGGTAAATGTGGTGGTACAGGTAGGTAAATGTGGTGGTACAGGTAGGTAAATGTGGTGGTACAGGTAGGTAAATGTGGTGGTACAGGTAGGTAAATGTGGTGGTACAGGTAGGTAAATGTGGTGGTACAGGTAGGTAAATGTGGTGGTACAGGTAGGTAAATGTGGTGGTACAGGTAGGTAAATGTGGTGGTACAGGTAGGTAAATGTGGTGGTACAGGTAGATAAATGTGGTGGTACAGGTAAGTAAATGTGGTGGTACAGGTAGGTAAATGTGGTGCATCGACATTTGGGACCCAGGACAATTGGGCCCCAAAACGATCGGGATCTGGGCAATTGGGCCCCAAGACGATTGAACTCATAGGAAAAATTTGTGACAGCAGACTCAATGATAAATGAAGGAAGAAGTATTACTAATTTATTACAGCATTTTACAAGTTGGTGTCTATACTATCTAGGATATGAACACTTGCATATCAATCGAATTTGGTGAAATAAATACGTCTTTATTTACTCTTTTAACAGTTATTTACATAATTTTTCAGCTTTATTCATTTCATTCAAACTAAAACTATGATTATAAAAGTCTGCCCCGATAATATTTTTGTCCGGCAATGCATCACTACCGGTAATTGAGTGCTGACCCTCTTTGCAGGTACCAGAGAAATAGCCGGACTGACAGCACCCCAATGTCTGGAAATCATCCGAGGGTTGAGGGGCCTTAATTTGGTGGGGGGAGACTTGGTGGAGGTGAGTGGATACTGTAGACTGGATACCTCTTTCTGATATCTAGAATACCTCCTTCTGGTATCTAGGATACGTCCTTCAGGTAGCTTGATCACCTTCCTCGGGTAGCAGGGATATCTTCTTCGGATATCCAGGATACGCATATCCAATGTCAAAGGATATTTTAATCATTTTATTAGGAATATGTAGGTATATTTCTAACATTTTATCCCTTTTATATCTCCAAGTACCTAAGTATACTTAGAGTAAAGTAACAATTATCAGGTGTCAATTAAATATCGGATTGAAATTTCAGTAGGTTATAATTAAAAAAAATAATCATTTAAATATAGTCTTTGTGGAGAGAACATGTAAAAAGTATAATACAACTTTTTTTTCTTGTTTTCTTCACAATGAATATGTTTTAATGCGTTTTTTTTACTTATAACCTATTGAAATTTTCACGCAGTATTTAATTTGCATCCAATTGGTAATTTTACCTTCACCCTATATCTAATAGTTGCGTTAATGTTTTTATATTTTTATTATATATTTTTTTTATTTTTTTTTATATATTTTTTATATTTTCTTATATATTTTTTCTCTTCTTTTTTATCCGATAGAGTGTGCTTATAGTTTCTCTTTCTCGTCGGTAGGTGGCGCCGATGTACGATCCTTCGGGGGACACCTCTCATTTCGGGGCATACATGCTATTCGAAATGTTGTGCGCCCTACCTAAAAACAGGAAGGGTTAGACAGCTATAGGCTTGCAGTACTCGGGAAGTGGGGATTGATCTTTTGACGTTATTGTGATCTTATTTAGTCACTTAAACCGAGTATGAGAATTGAAAACATCTTTGATGAAAGATAAAGGGTCAGAATAGGTCAACATGGGTCAAAATAGGTCAACATGGGTCAAAATAGGTCAGCATAGATCAACTTCGGTCAATAAAGGTCAATATGGGTCAACATAGGTCAAAATAGGTCAAAATAGGTCAACATGGGTCAACATATTCAACAAAGGTCAATACAGATCATAATAGGTTAATAAACATACGTAGGTCAACATAAGTCTATCTGTTGTTTCTAGAAGTCAGATATGTCCATGACCTGTATTAACACCCACTTACCGACAACTGTGCTTGTCTGGTTATTAAGTGGTCACTCCAGAGAGTTTAGGTATGCAGTGTGTGTAACTTTGATTTAATTTATCAAATAAATATTTTGGGTATATATTTATCAAATAAGTTCAACTCTCGTTTTATTTCTCCGTTTAGAATATAATAACTATGAGGGAAAATTATAAGTTATCTTACGGTTCCATATTGTCGATAATAAATACAATGAAAAATTACAATTTGATAATATTTTAATTGGTAGCCATGATACATAATTACATATGTAGTATATGTATCATGGCTACCAATTGAAATAGAGTTTAAATAATTTCATTTTTAGGTCTCATAAATAAAATGCTAAATTCAGTTAACATTATACTGCAACCAAATTGGCCCTGAATAGATTCAGAACATTTAATTTAAGTGATATCAATATATACATTACAAATTAGAAATATTTCTAGAAGTGATAAATGTTAATATAGAGCAGACATGTTTGTTTTCATTTGACAATGATTGTTACTGACAATTATTATTGATTGACATTTTATTGAATACATGTAGGCCCCGCTTTTATCATGGCTGAAATAATTGTGATGCACGTATCGATGTTATTCCAGTACGTAGACATAGTAGAAGGATACCATTTTTGTGATGGTTTTTTTTCACGGTAACTATGATAAACATCAAAATCATTATTCAGATGAGACTATTAGAAACAATTGAACAAACTTTTAATTTATTCACTACTTTAAACTTTCATCATCTGATTCTGGTAACAAACATAGCAATATACGCTAAGTCGAGCCCTCAAAACCATTTTCTTTTATTCTAACTCATAGAAAATGAAATATTTTAGGAGTAACTTAGCTATTTCTCGCACTTATGATCACCATCTGAAATAAGTAAGAGTGAGTTTTTGATGGTAAACTAGAGAATAAATGTAAATTGAAAAATTGTTAGTAAAAGAAATACTAATTAGTCAATTTACTTAAATAAAATGACGATTAAGATAAAGATAATATGATGAAGACAACATTAGATCGAAAAAAGATCTATTTACATTTTCAAGATAGAAGATATATAGATTTTTAAGAAGGAAGATCTATAATTAAAATTTAATGATTTTTTAATAAAAAATATTAAAGAAATATTTGACACATATTATTTATATCAAAACTGCACTAGAGAAATTGTTGTACTATTAATTACAGTCAAAAAAGAAAGAACAAATTATAGATTAAACAATTGAATTGTGTTAAATCTCTACCGAATTATATAACACTTCACTCATCCATGAAAAACTAGATATGGCTGTATGTGCTCTGCGCAATTTGCCGATTTGCAGAATTGAATGCGCTGCGCGTTCTTGAACCTCTTTAACCCCCAAATGAGTTAATACTTTCATTTAATTTATTATGAAATCGAGTAGTGATAGATATAAATAGGGTATCGGAGTCCCTCCCCTTCCCTCCCCCCTCCCTCACCAGGTCAATAAATAGTCATGAAGTGTGCAGTACAACAAACTAGCAAGTACAACAAACTGCATAACAACCATTTATGTTGAGAGTCTCATTAAATGGGTTTAAAAACAAGCAGCGCATTCTCGAGATTGTGCAAATTGGCCATTTGCTTGGAAAGTATGTATAAAATAATCCTATACTCACATTTGAATATAATTATAATATAGATTGAACAGCAGATTCTGTACGATTTACCCTAGTTAGTTACTCACCAAGCAGTCAGCATGTCGTACGGAATCGGAAAGTGTCGCCATGTCTCACCCAAACAGAAGAATGAGAACATATTTGCTGAACCAAAACATGTTAAGAACATGTCTCCTTCACCAAAACATGTTGAGAACATGTCTCCTTCACCAAAACATGTTAAGAACATGTCTCCTTCACCAAAACATGTTAAGAACATGTCTCCTTCACCAAAACATGTTGAGAACATTCTCCTTCACCAAAACATGTTAAGAACATGTCTCCTTCACCAAAACATGTTAAGAACATGTCTCCTTCACCAAAACATGTTAAGAACATGTCTCCTTCACCAAAACATGTTAAGAACATGTATCCTTCACCAAAACATGTTAAGAACATGTCTCCTTCACCAAAACATGTTAAGAACATGTCTCCTTCACCAAAACATGTTGAGAACATGTCTCCTTCACCAAAACATGTTGAGAACATGTCTCCTTCACCAAAACATGTTGAGAAAATGTCTCCTTCACCAAAACATGTTGAGAACATGTCTCCTTCACCAAAACATGTTGAGAACATGTCTCCTTCACCAAAACATGTTGAGAAAATGTCTCCTTCACCAAAACATGTTGAGAACATGTCTCCTTCACCAAAACATGTTGAGAAAATGTCTCCTTCACCAAAACATGTTGAGAACATGTCTCCTTCACCAAAACATGTTGAGAACATGTCTCCTTCACCAAAACATGTCTCCTTCACCAAAACATGTTGAGGACATGTCTCCTGCACCAAAACATGTTGAGAACATGTCTCCTTCACCAAAACATGTTGAGGACATGTCTCCTGCACCAAAACATGTTGAGAACATGTCTCCTTCACCAAAACATGTTGAGAACATGTCTCCTTCACCAAAACATGTTGAGAACATGTCTCCTTCACCAAAACATGTTGAGAACATGTCTCCTTCACCAAAACATGTTGAGAACATGTCTTCTTCACCAAAACATGTTGAGAACATGTCTCCTGCACCAAACATGTTGAGAACATGTCTCCTTCACCAAAACATGTTGAGAACATGTCTCCTCCACCAAAACATGTTGAGAACATGTCTCCTTCACCAAAACATGTTGAGGACATGTCTCCTCCACCAAAACATGTTGAGGACATGTCTCCTCCACCAAAACATGTTGAGAACATGTCTCCTCCACCAAAACATGTTGAGGACATGTCTCCTCCACCAAAACATGTTGAGGACATGTCTGCTTCACCAAAACTGTGTTGCAACTAGTGTACAGGTACCTACCTAATTCCGGTACATTAAAGAAACGTCAAATACATACTAGGATAAGTTACGAGTAATTGCACGATTCCACCTTTTCCGTTTGGGTGTCGATTATTTTTAGTAGAGAAGGATATATTTTTGAGACCGTTTTTACTTTATTTTAATTAAGGATGAGTTTTTTCTGTGTATTTTCTCCACTATTTAAATTAGTGCAGTTACCCTTCACTGATAAAGTGTTCAGTAAATCTTCATCAGGTCTCAGAAATAAATCACTCTTTGCTTAGCACATATCATCATATGGAAATTGGTCAGAATAGGACTTAATATATTTTTAGAGTTTAAGTACCCCAATTAATTAACTAAATAATGAGTATATCATGTTAAAGTGTGAACGTTTATGTAAATCGGCATATCAGTAATTTTGAATTTTAAAATATAATCACAACACAAACACGTATGTACAAACTATTCAAAATGTCTAACCATAATGACACTCACTGTGTGAATGTTTGACACATGTCCGCTTATTTCTTACATTAATTACAATTACTCTTATTTGGTTCAAAATTCAATTCTACTCTTGACTCTGACGTTAAAATGACACCAATAGTACACAGAAGGTGATACAGTGTCCATACCTACTTCTACTAGCGACTCTGACGTCAAAATGACACCAATGGTACACAGGGGGTACGGTCAAGAGCCCCCCCGGTCATGAGCCCCCCGGTCATGAGCCCCCCCGGTCACGAGCCCCCCCCCCCCCCCTCCATGTTTTTTTAATCCTTATTTACCTAGTTAAACAAATGAAGAACTACTTAGATATAAATAACTGAGAGTTGCTAATGTAGTTTGTTGTATTCGCTAGATTGTTGTACTGCACACTTCATGATTGTGTAATGACCTGGCAGGGGGTTTCGGGGGGCGGCACGCCCCCCGATATACATATATTTTATGTCTAATCAGTAGAGCTAGGACATTGGGTTAAAAAAGAGCAGTAGTAGCGGTCAAAACGAGCACTTGTAGCGCTATAAATGTGCAGTAGGAACGATAGAAAAGAGCATTTGGGGCACTCATCGGGGCATTAGGGGCACTTATCGGAGCATTTGAAGCACTTATCAGTGCATTTGGGAACAGTTATCGGTGCATTTGAGGCAGTTTTTGAAGTGTTTCATGCACCGAAAGAAAAAGCGTGTTACTTATCAAAGTAAGAATTTTAACGAGGTTTTGTTTTTTGAAGAGTTTTTGGATGAAATATACACAAGAATTATCTTTAATTTTTATCGATAAATAATTCATTTTGAAAAATCATTATGTAGATATGGAAGGAAGGCTGAAAAGTATTGTGCATACTTGAAAAAACATAAGAAAAAGAACAATAAATGTTGAAACCAAAATGAACGTATACAGTACATATAATAATTGGAATCTAGATCGAGACTATAATGTTACAGAAAATTCTAGCATCACATGTTGTTGAAGTTTTGTAAGAATGTGAAAGTTAACCCATATTAACAAGATAAAACCATTACTTCTTTAACATTTTTTGACCCTTCATCG
>CANNZV010002563.1:0-92911 GCA_947561585.1 Caprella mutica | reverse complement strand
CTATGAAATACAATAAAAATAATTCTATAAAAAGAAGTACTATTTATTTTCATATTTTAGGTCTCTGTATAGCTTATCTACTCTGGGAGTCTAGATGAACTTCTATGTCTTTTATTTGTTTTGGCTTGTGAATCAATTAACAATTCATAAGTATTGAAGATATATAAAGTATATGATTTTATTATGAATGAAATATTTTTTTTATAATTCAAAACTACAGACAGTATGAAAATATGCGCCAGTGACTGTACTCGTGTGAGCTTTTTTTTTTTTTTTTGCTACTTGAGCTACAAGTCTTGACTTTTTCACTCTTTTCAGTACACAAAGGGCGTGTCCAGACTATTCGTCAAGGACAATTTCAAATAAACATCCCTATAGCTATGTATATACGTATATTAAAAAATGTACATATACAATAAAAGAAAAATGCGGTTACGAAAATAAAATCGCCATGACTTGAACAAGAACCTACTTATACTCGTGTGATTTTCTTTGCCTAAAAAAGATTATTGCCAGCTATAACCACATGTTTGTTCGTTTTTCTGTTTCGAATATTTTTTCAACTGGGTGGTCGTTAGTAAAGGGTGTTAAAATCGTTCTTGTGCGGGATACCTGATTTTTTAAAGCATATTAAAATAGATTAGGTATTTTTCCAGTTATAATAAAGAAACAATTAAATATTATGTCGATCAAAAATAGCACATTGTCTATCATAAAATAACCATACTGCTCCTCATTAATTTGAAAATTCCTCCAATTTTCAAAATATAATTTTGCGCCCTTTTTCTGACTGATTTCATTGATCATTATTAATCACGTCAGCATTAGCTTTCAAGGAATCCACACCATTCGCTCCTTTAATTGGTTCATATTTGCTTGTGGAGGTGAGTAAATAAAACATACATCATTTTGAAATGATCAAACAATAAAAGATCGCAAACACTAATAACAAGTTTTTTGGGTACCTGGGGCATCATCCCTCTTCCAACGTACCCAATTCAGTATTTCCCCATAAATAGCTACCTCTTCTGCATGGTAGAAGTGGAAGCGGGCAAGTAACCCGATCCGTAGCAAAATCTCAACAGATTGAACCCAATCAACAAAGCCAAACAGCATCACAATCAAAAGTAACTACTAAAAACAACAGCCATCATCTCCTGAAAAATATAAACCGGTTTAAAAAAACACTTTGAAAAAGTAGATCAAGAACTTCATTACTAGATTCAAATATCAATGGTGTCATTTATATGAGAGATGCTGAAGAGAGTGACCATGAAACTCCAAAAAATCAAGGAACTGAGAAACCAAATCCTACAAATGCACTGCTAACCCTACCACCCAGTCTGCAGAAACTGACTGTCCTACCACCTCTGATTCAAGAAACCCAAGGAAAAATTTAAGTACTCATCTCAGTGATCAGAATATATATTATCCAACCCTGTGCCTCTCTACTCTGCTTCTGCTATTCATGGTGACTACTACAACTCTAGAACAAGTTCAATCACTGCTCAAAGCTAAAAAATTTCCACTATTTAACCTGCCTATTTCCACTACCATTGCATGGACTCGGCAGTTCACATATTGGAAATTATTTGCCCCAGAGTTTTCTAATGAAGCGCTTGAGGAACTATTAGACGTTCGCCAACTCCACAACGTTGTGGCAGTGATAAAATTTTTGCTCATATATAATCATTCAATAGTTGAAGATGATATATAAATAATTGAAATAATATAAAATTATAATAATTACAATTGGGCAATCTAATTGGAGATGTTGAAATATTTCTATTCGAAATTTTATTGTAACAAGTAGTTTATAACAAGTAGACCTCTGTAATCCTGATCAAATAATGAATCTGACAATAATCTAATTTCGGGTGCTATTCATTGTTCACTCTAATTCTATGATAAAAATGATATTATTGAAGCTGAAGAAATTAATCGAAATATGGTACACTCATACACTGTATTGAGTAAATTATAGAACAGTGCACGAGGTATTGCCGTGCTTTGAAATCTTGCCTTCTTGATCCTTCATTTCATTGAGCTTAGGAAAGGCATTGCATGATGTAAATATTGATTGTAACTATCTATAGCACGAGAACTCGTAGAACGCATACCTTGCTGCCAATGCACATTTTATGTCCATTTTGACCTCTTCCCAAAATCTAATCAAATCAAATAAAAAAATCATATGGTTCCTGGATAATAAATTTCATACAATTTTGTTGAAAATTTTTTGAGTTATAGGAATAAGGTTTTGACTTATGAGGATAACAAGATTACAAATAAATTACGATAAAAAACATAACCTTCCGGAAGTCTGAAAAGCTAATAATCTCACACTGGTGGTGTACAAAGGTGCTATAGTACATAATTTATTTACAATGGTAGGTATCTTCACAGACTTGATGGTTAAACCACTACAGGATTTAATGATTGCGTCT
The DNA here is from genome assembly GCA_947561585.1 of Caprella mutica. Lineage (NCBI taxonomy): Eukaryota > Metazoa > Arthropoda > Malacostraca > Amphipoda > Caprellidae > Caprella > Caprella mutica. The sequence continues at coordinate 90,464 of CANNZV010002563.1, read as the reverse complement.
TTAAGGCAATTTCAGTTCATAAAATTGTATGTGAGGCAAATACAATGGTGAACAATTCAGAGTTTGATGAGCCATTCTCTTTGCATTTCTCCTCATCAATCTTATATCAAGGCGTGTAACTGGTGTGCTAAATCCCCTTTTCGATTCATTCACTCTCTTGTAGAGCCTCTTAACAGGAGAGCTTTCAATGGAAAGCATTTAAAATGAGTAGCTTGGTGTAATGTGGTTCACTTTAACTGATCTGCTTCAATATAAGCTACACCTTGCAATGTCAGTAGAAACAAATAGATTCCTGTAATTGACATCATTCTGTAGAATTACCATGATTAAGTAATCGTTATTATAATCAATGAGAAAAGATATTCTAAATAAGAAATATATTGCATTTTCTGTAACTCAATGAAGCCCCTTCACCAAATGTCTAAGAACTTCTCTAGCAAACAATTAAGACTTTGCTAGTTTTGATAAATTGAGTTATATTTGTGATGTTTCCCATTTCTGAGTTCAAAACTGTCACATAATTTAACTTTTCATCTAAATGACGAACATTTAAACGAAATCTAAATACATCCAATGTTATCGTGAATAATTGAGATATGATAATATTGGTATAACCGATTTCTTTTACTTAGTGACCAATTATGACCAATTATGATTAATAGAACGATAAAGGGTTGTATTTTGTTTTCTCTGAATATTTTTCGAACCTGTTTATCACTTTCATTACGTTTTGCAGTTCGATTTGATTGCATTGAATTGCGAAGTAATGACAGTAGATTTCTTTGTATTATTTTATTACTGAGTATTATGAAGGGAAAAGCAATCGGCTGAAGATAATGTGCAGACAATCGCCGAAAATACCAAAGGAGACATTTCCCGTCACATCTTATGGCCCATAAAGATACCTTTATGACTGCATCATACACCATTTAATTACGCTGATGCACAGATAGCTCTTGTGAGCTATTTCTGTATTGAAATCTACCTACACAGAAATAAGGTGCGGTAAAGTACACATTTGAACTGACACAGTCTACACACTTTGTGTGAATAGACACACAGTCTACACACTTTGTGTGAATAGACACACAGTCTACACACTTTAAGAACATAAAATATGTTCATATATATTATCAAAAAAATAGTGCTTTCAGTCGAACAAAAGTCAGTGTAGAATATATGCACTTGTGAGTAAATGGGTTAGTTGAATAATTACAGGACAAAAATTAGAATTTTTCTTTTAATAAAACACTTTTATTCTAAGAATTCTTTCAACAAAGCATTTTAAATTGACATTTGTACATGCAGCTAGCCTACCATTAAATAATTTTGAACTCAATCTAGTAGAAGTTTTCTGTTAATTATGAAATGTTTAAATTTTCTCGCAATTATAGGGTTATATTTTTTAGGTAGGCTTGAGGGACTATCACCTCTTCCTTTTCCTCCTCCATCTATAGGCATTTTTTATCTTGCATAGTTAGTTCAGGGCCTCATAATTGATAGAGTTTTAACTGTGAGTAAATATGAATGAACGTCAAACATTAAATGGGATCTTTTGTTGTGGATTGAATTACTCAGAAATGTTCATTTATGACTCCATCTGTAATTTCTCTTTGGTTATCCAATAAACTTATCATACGTATTCTATAATGTGAATATAGATTTTAATAGAAAATGTGAAAATAAATGTTTTCGAAAGAAAATAGAATTTGGATGTTTCGATGCAATATAAAAAAAAAATTTATTCTCCAAATAATAAAATTTAGCATCTCCTAATTTTGTTGGAAATTATTAAATTAAAATTTGTTTTTCTTTTATCTACAGGTTCACTTATTCTGCATTTCCAAATAAGACATTTTTTTCATTTTAAAGCAACGTTTCTTTCTATTTTGTTGGTGCAAATAAAATCATTTTATTTCTCGAGACTCTCAGCTTTGATGGATTCTACAAGCTGCAAAATAACGACCCGAGGATATAAAAAGAGTTCTATTTTGCACCCTCAATGGAAATTAATGATGGAGCGCTGAAATATTGTAAATAATATTAAGCTTGTGTGATGGATGAGTAAGAAGGTTATCTCTTCTGACTTCTATTTTAGATATTGTTATCTCTTGGTATCTTCTGACTTCTAATTTAGATATTGGAGCACCAGTTAACAATAGTGGGAAAATAATAAGCACACAATATTATGACGCCATTTCAAAAAGCAATGAATTATGATATAGTTAAAAGAGGCCATAATTTAAGACTAGCTTAAAAAATCTTGAAAAATATTTTTAAGAGTATTAATTATTTTGATTAAATATAAATTATAGCTACATAAATATCGATATAACGAATAACATAACACAAGTTTTGAAACTTTTAAATTGGTTTAATTACCTACACAATATAAAATGTTCCAGCTTATATAATATTCTTTAATTTCGAGGAGTTTTCTGGTAGTAGTCTTATTCATCATCATAATTTATAATATATTTGACCATTATAGGATAAATTCTTTGGTATTCAGTTATACTAAATAGGAACACCGTGGCATGGTAATTAAATTGATGTCTTCATGTAAAATTTTTATACTGGAGCCTATATGATACTATAATAATCTAGTAATAGACAGCAAGTTAATGTGAATATCATCCTATACCAACTACGCTGAAGTTCCTTGTAATCTGTGATGTCAGACAAACACACTAACATTGAACTTCTGGTGTACGAAACTATGGTAATAACTTTACACTCAGACTACCGAACATTTGGACTGGCATTAGTTACATGGTGGCATGGAAAGGTACGCAGAATTCCTTCGCACTGATGATCTGTGAATTTAACTGTACTGGTATATGTAGAAAAAAATAAGTTTTAATTCCCAATATCGTCCCTTCCGCATGCTATAAATCTGTCACATTACATACATCAGATATAAGATTATAATCACTAGGGTTATGACAATATGCTTTTAAAATCATAGATCCCAAGAATATCTTAAACGAAATGAAATGAAATGGTATTGAATACTGTAAACCGATGGCTTTGAGCAATTCAATTCAGTTTAATTCTGTCCGTCTATAATATTTGCGAGGTCTATAATTTTAAGAAGCATATGTCACCACATCAATCGTATTTACGAAACCTACATAATACCTATATATAATATATTGCTATGAAACCTGAGTATTTTGAATAACTCCTTGGTCATTCACTACTATGTTGATCATTCAGAAAGTATCTCTCTCACAAAAAAGGAGGTGGGGAAAGAATGGGGGTTTGGACGATAGGGTGGGGGATTTATTGAATCTTGACAACTCGATTTTTATTTTCAAATAGAGTTATGTGTCTTTCCTTCAAAAATAACATGTGAATAATAAGTAAAAGATTCGTGAAAGCTAGAATAACCCTCCCCCCCCCCAAAAAAAAAAAAAAAAAAAAAAAAACCCCATTGGAGGCTTGATAGAGGGATGTCATAGTTTGGGTTAAATCTATTGGTATTAGTGTTTCACTGATTATACGTTTTTTTTCCTGGGTATGAAAATCAGGGGAAATATGTATATTTTATGGTGGTTTATAATAATACTTGATATTTTACTCCCACCCTAAATTATGGAGGAAGAAGGTCTTCAATTAAAGTTTAGATGAAACCTTCTCAATATCCAATGGTATATCTGTGAGGGGTTCACTATAGTATATAGAATAGAGGGGTGGGGGACAATTTGACCCCCTCCTTAATAGGGTTAAGTATATTATTTAAGATATAATTCAATCTTCCTAAGAATATTAGGAAGGTGCATTTGTTCAGTATGCTATCTAACATTTTCTTTCTATATACAGATCGAATACAATAAAGAGTAAAATTGTTACTAAAGGAATATACAAATGATAACTTTTTTTACAAGCTAAATCAGCTTCATTCACATTTGAAGTTCGAGGTACGTAAATTACCATCAGTATGACCTGTGTTTATTCAAAATAAATAATTGACTTTAATTTTGTAGATGGCATATTTCACATTTTATGTGAATGGTTCACTGAAGTTAGACAAATACTGCATGGATTTCTCTTTGCAGTTAGCATACTAATCGTTGTCCCTTTTCAACTTGCCAATAGTTTCCATTCCCCTGATGGCTGTGAAAAGCTTTCACTGGATATTTTCACGCTTTACAGTTCCCCTTTTGTATCAAAGCTTCAATAATATCCCTAACAGAAATATTCCCCTCCGTATATATACGTATATTGCGATACAAAAAGACCTTTGCATATTTCCATGCAGGAATTAATAACTTGAATTGAAAGGTGAAAGTTAATTGAAAATGGTTCAGTGTCAACTGACAATATTTCTTATTTTGAGTATAAAAAATAATATAAAATGAACATTTAACAGCTGGGTAAATATATTGTATTGATATAATGTTGCCATAAATATATACATCATTTTTCCACTTAAAAAAATAATTAGCAAATGAAAAACATTGTTAATTGACATAGTATTTTCTGGTTTTTGATAGTTATTGCTTTTATGTAAACTTAATTCAGAGTGTCTATTTCATTTCTCAAACACATTTAACACAAAAAGTTATTTAAATTAATTTACCACGAATTAATTTAGATTTTCTGTATAATTGAAGAAAATTGTAAACTACCAATACATCAAAGTGAAAATAGAACCAGGAAGTATTGATTATCGATATCAAAAGACCAGTTCAGTCAGGACATTCTTCGCTGAAAAATGTTGACTCAAGGTTATTAATATTGAAATAGCATAATTGTAATAATAAATATTATAAATAAAAATTCTAATTTTTATCAAATCAAATTAGCTGTCAGTTTCTAATTGAGTAAAATTCACACTGACTAAACAAGCGTATGGGTATTTGAATAGGCATCATTTATTCAGGCTGTTTCATTTGAAATCAGACAAAAATTAACAGATTGCAAACAAAAAAAGAAACTTTTCACTAATAACAAAATGTAGAAAAATGCTTCGTTTTGAGATATTGTTACCCTGATTCTAGAGTAATTTTTGACATACACAGGGTATAATGTCACAACAGTTAGAAAAAAATATATTTTGCAAAAGTATTCGCCATCTTTCGAACGGTTATGATTGTACTTAATTAATGAACATACAATATATTATTTGGTAGGGATAAATTAAGAACATTTAACTGTAGATAAAAGAGATAAAATGAACGATATTCAGGTGAAATGAACTTTCAATATCCATTCATTGAATTTATTATTATTTGCAATGGGATTTATAAGAAAACATTATTTGTAAATTTAACAAATTTATAAGTAAAAAAATTGTATCTCCAAACGTTAGTTATCAAAATGAAATAACTAATCTTCAAATTTATAGTTATTATGATATAAACTCTCAAATATCAGCCAGAACTTGGCCCCAATTCAGTTTTCAGAATTCTTTTAATTTCTAGTTTGATAATGTGAGGCTGTTATTGAGACCAAATTAATGCATGGTATTTTTTAGATGAATATTATTCCTCCTTCTTGGTTCTTTATTAATGGCTCCTACAATAATTCAGTGAACTCCATAGAATTTAAGGCCAAACATTTTTATCTTGAATCTCACTATCAAGCTGAACCTTGTTCGATATTATTTGTATTTGTTATGAATATTTAAACTTATTAGTTATTGATATTTGAACATTATTAGTTTTAGTAAAATTAAATGTTCTTTCTCTCTTTAATATATAAATCTGAGTATTACAATTGATATTTTGTTCATTTTCCCTACCATATCTATATTAGCAAGGCGACAGTGGAAATATATAGATTGTAGTAAAAATTGCGACAAATATACCCCAATACACATAGCACTTAAATACATTACAATATCTGAGAATTCATTTTCTTATTTCTCCAATTCTCATTCCCGTTTAGACTGGGTAGTACTATTGGAGTCATTGTGACTCTGATGACTGCTTTTTATCACCTATCAACTTTGGACATATTTCCCTTGAGAGCATCTTACAAATCTCAGCAGTATGTCTGTCACACGAAATATCACTAAGTTGTCATATTTGTATGTATCGAAATGAGTAAGGGATTTAATATTAAAACAATAAATATTTATGTACTATTCTATAGAAGAAAGACGGTAAAGCATCGTAATTTCAGACGTAGTCAGAACAAGAGACAATAGACTATTATAATATTGGATTTTTGTTGGAACATATACCTTCAAAGATAGAGAGAACTCCCTCTGGTGGAGAAGTTTAGATATGCTTAAATCAGGAATGCCTTTAATAGTAGTATAAAACTGTTACTAAATAGTAGTACAAAGTAAATAAAAATTCGCCTAAATTTATGTTTAAGAACTTTCTGGATTGAATTAAAAATCTTAATTATAGGAATATGTATAAGAAAAATTGATATAATAAGTATTAAATGATTAAATATAAATAAATAAATATCATTAAATTAACTATAGTAGTTAGAATAATTTTATTAACAAATATTTTTTCAACAACTGAGTTGAATTAATTACTTATTGCAATGGCAATAATAAAAATAGTATTACAACATTCTGTTAAATGTGTAATAAAATATAAGAGCAGTGACAGTTAATTTCATTTGACAGTCACATCTACCATTAGTCTCAGCACAATGTTAATTGACCAATCTTCTACATGAAACACACAGCATGGCTGTGATGTACACACACCACACACGGTATGCAAACACAAATGACTGTGTAAATAAATAAAATACAAATCGGTTAGTCTTGTTTTCTTTAGTGTTTTGTTTTTGCTTCAAAGAATACAATCTATCTAACAAAGACAGTAAATTGCATTGTTTTTATTGCTGTAGCAATATATATTTCCAGAGGAGTAAGACTGTATATTTATTACGTTTCTCAGAGTTATTTTAATGTTCTGAATAATCTTCATTGGATTCAAACTAATTATTCTCTGGCAATATTTCATTTGAAAGTAATCGCCTCAATTAAATCCATTCGAACACTGAAGTCCAAACCAATTCCCATTTATTGGGAGGAGTATTGGAATACACGAATAAATATGCTTTTTAGACAATCGAGAAAATTTATTATCAAATAAATAAGTGAATATATAAATTGAACATTCAAATTGGTCTTCCACGAATGTGTGAATTTAATTGCGATTTATAGGTATCTATTACTTCATTCGATTAAGTGCTTCTCACATATTTTACTGTTGTAATATAAAGTTATATAACCAAAAACAAACTACCATTTTTATTAGTTGTTGGGTTGCAATTTCAGTTGTACAGATTTCGAAGAAATTGGTTGGGAGAAATTGATGGGAAAATGTTACGAGATGATCATTAAGCAAAAAGTGTTCAATTCTTTCATTCATTTTAAGATCAATCGAATGATGTGAGTAACGATTTAAAGGTTTTTATATCATATTTAGAATGTGATAAGTAATTGACTGTAAATATAAACTGCATTTTATTATTGAGTCAGTTTTATATATCTTCTATATTTGTTAATCTTACAAATTTGTCATCGTGTACCCAGAAACAATTTTATAACAACAATTACAATAATTAAAGTTTTATTTGGTAAACATAAAATTAGTTAACTGTCAAAAAATCTTTAAGGATACTCTTTTCTTTCACTGTACAATTTCATAAGACCCGATCTAACCTTTTCCAATCATCCCCGCTAAACTAACATCAAAGGGTGATCTAAACCCCCACCCTTGTCAAATGTACACTGAACCTGAACTATTAGCTTATGGTCCCAAACGATGGAGACAGGTACAAAGACTAAATGTTAAATTCTTCAAACGATGATGCTGTGGGTACATTCACACTCTGACAGAACGACGCAAGGGGCATCATAAGAAGAGGAATGTGACTATTGGAGACGTCTTCCTTATGTGTAGGATAGTTCCTGCAAGCGAAATTATTGGCCTTAGGATGGACTTGTACGTTGATTCAAGTACTTCGTCTTCTTTTCCTCGAGAATTAGAACGTCCAGTCACCCAATTGGTCACGATGGTACCTTCAGCGCATGAAGTAGAGGATTCTACAAGTGGGGAGTGTGATGGAGGCACTCGTCCACTAGAGACTCGCCATACGCCAGTTTTGGAGTTATCATGTTTTAGATTAACTTTAATTTTAGATTTTTTATGTATCCTCAAAGCTATATATAATAACTGTCAAAATATTATCCCTCATCACTTCGTTTACGTTTAACTATGATTATGGAATTTGACTGGAAGCATCGTTAATTCTACTCATCTCTCTTTTTCAATTCCGTGGCGCAGCATTACGACACTATCTAATTCTCTGACAATTTCCCTCGATCGAATTGGATTGCTCATTATTTAATAAAACTTTTTACATATAAGAAATATGTAAAATTGAAGGTGTTAATGACATGGAGATTAAAAATTTATATGTAATAAATATTGTACATACGTATAAGTTGATTTAACATTCACTTAATTTATTGTATAATTTGAAATTACATAATTGTGAGATAGTAATCACATATCAGTTCACGGGGTTTAACGTTTGCTTCGGAACCAAAGGCTAAATTTCTGACTTCAAAAAAGGAAATTAATAATAATTAAGGGACTGGAAGAAGCTGTCAGAAAAGAAAAATGCTCCATGAATAGAGTGATATACCACAGTTGGTGGCAATACTAATAGATTAAAAAAAGTCATTGACTTCATTTACGTATTTTTTTATAACTGAATAATATTTCTGGAAAGTAAAAAAATATATAAATTTCCACTAAGTGACTGGCAGTTTTCCGGACACCATTATTTACATTGCATAGACAATATTTTCCATTAAAAACAATAAGAATAAAATCTTTGCAGAAGAGGATATCTGGAATTACCATTATATTTATCACTCACACAGCTTAGAAAGTATGGTAATTCAAGATTTTTATGAATCAAACCTAATTAATCATCAGTACCTTATGTTACTTTACAAACAAAAAGTAAATTATTTGATGAAGCTTTAAGATTAAAGACATTATAAAAATATTTATTTGATGCACATGCTATTAAATATATAAGCGAATATATATATGCCTATAGAAACAATAGTGAGCTATGTTTGGAAAGAATAATGTGTTCTTGCTTGACAACAGTTATACCTTGTTATAGCTTCTTGATCACACTACTTCCTTTACTGAAATTTCGAATAGAAGACAATTAAAATTGTCTGAAACTGTAAAATATGACCTGATTTTTATATAAAAACAATGGAAGTTTGTTATTGCAGACAGAAATATACGCTCAAAATAGTCTGTTGAAATATTCAAATGAAAACTCTTCAATGCGAATTAACTTTGACTCCACTCATAATGAAGCAAGTTCAATAATTGGCATAAGTGGAAATTCTCCTCGAATGTGCTTAATAAAACAGCCCAAGTGGCATTGGATTTCAATTCCACTCAGATGTTGAGGTCTGATCTCAATGACCAATATTGGAGTTCAATATTTGCCACAGAACGAAACTTGGCACTTACTTTATACTGACTTGTGTGTTTAATCTGGTTCTAGGTAAATTGCTTGAAGAAAATGCTCGGTAATTAATTGCTCCTATAAATAATTGTTCGAAAAAACAATAGCTTAAACGAACACTTGATCATATTATGATCATTTGCAAAGATAATCTAACAGAGAAGTAAATTATGTATACCCATTGTGTAAGTTTGCCAAACCCCCAAACCAGAATAATCCAATCTTCAAGCAATTGTTCGTTCGAGCAATAGATTTTCGAATAATTGTGTTTAGAGCTATCGTATAATAGTAGAACTCGTGGCAGTAGAAATAATTGTCTTCCAAGACAACTTGAGTTTCATTTGAGATAAAATAACAAACATGTTTGCACGATAATACTATGTTCAATGGCATATTTAAATAAATATTATTTAAACTTATGGTATTACACGTAACATAACTTCATTAAGAAGAAAGGAAATATTTATATTTTCCATCTAAAAATAACTACAAATTACCGAGAAAGGTTAAATATTAAAATAATTCTGTGAAATCAACCCAAATATGCTATTTGAAGTACAAGATCTGGTAAATTTTTTCATACCCTGGTAATAATGCACAAATTTTTGAAATATCCATTCCTCTAACATAAATAATACTAAACATACAATGATAAATTTTATTTGATTAGGAATATGTTCCTATAACAAAGTTCAAATTGTGACAGATTATATAAATTATATTGACAAAGTATATTCAAGAAAAGGAAATTTCTTATACTAAATAGCTGTGGAAAAAGTCTAAATAGCTGTGGAAAAAGTCTAAATAGCTGTGGAAAAAGTCTAAATAGCTGTGGAAAAAGTCTAAATTGCTGTGGAAAAAGTCTAAATAGCTGTGGAAAAAGTCTAAATAGCTGTGAAAAAAGAAAGGAATTTCATAGTTATTCAATTAAAGAGTTTGTTAATTTGTTATCATTTGATTGATTATGATGTGTAATATAATTAATTTTGATTAATAACAGTGTAGTATAATTCGATTGATTGAATCATTTGTATGATTGCAGTATCTTATTATTTGATTTAGTTATTTATTGATATTTTTATTGATTATTTCCAATTTATTTTATCTAATTTTATCGAAGGGAACAGTTTTACTAACACAGTTCATTACCTCCGCCAAATGAAGACCAAACAAATAAAAATTCAACCTCACTCTCCTTCATAAAGGTATCGCTAATTTAATATTCTTTTAATTTACATTGAAAAGCATGAAAGGATTGAAGTTTCATCATGATTTCAGTTTTGCGAGCTATAGAGCTTACTGCAATGAATTTAGAAAATCCAATGGAACTAATTGATTGAGTCTTCCAATCAAGGGGTTTTTATTACGCAACATTCATTCGAATGCAGGAAGTACTGCATTGCAGTGATGAGAGAAATGAAAAAATTAAACACTTTTTTATTCGTAAAGTTGAAAATTAAAATTATTTTGGCTGATTTGACTGAAAATTTACTATTTAGTTTCCAATGAAGTTGCTTCAAACCCATTATATTGAATAGTTTATCAAGACAATATTCCTAATGAAATGCCATCTCTCAGCAGAACAGCTGATAGCCAATAGGAATGCATGAAGAGTTGCCATCTACCGCGATATAACAACCACTCAATCAGTGAATTTTCATCAAATAATTTAGAATAAATGAAGATATATCAAGTATAATTTCAATTATAAAAAGTAAAACCATTTTAACAAGTTTGTTTGCCATAGTGTCTGATCAGTGACGAGAACTAATCTAGCTGCTCTAATCATTAATTTCGTTTTAACAATTAGAAATGTGTAATAAATTCAAATTTGAATTCTCGATAAATGAAACAATTTAAGTAATTATTGTAATTTGATCTATGGACTTTTTATATATTATATTTACAAATTTAATGAGGTTCAATAAAAACTCTTAATTCCTTTTCCTGTTTCTTCGGTGAATCCAATCTCTTGTTTTTGAATCTTGTTTCACCATATTCCTTGGTAAGTATTTAATGATTATTATATGTGAAAATTGCTATCAGCTATTTGTAAAGCAAAGGGAAAACAATAGTATAAACATTGAAATGGTGACTTTGTTCAAAAAGCCACTCCTACAGTCTGATTGTTTTTTCGAAGTATCTGGTACTTTTAATATTAGCGATATGGTCTTCAAGGTTTCGAAACAGACGTTAATCCCTGTTGAGAATATCAAGGTGGTGGAAATAATCGTACTCGATTTGTCAGTTTTCAAGATATTCATATCTTTGGAAGAGCGAATTTCATAATGAATTTGCGAATTTTGTAATCTAACTACATTAATTAAGAAAATACATTTTTATATATAATCTCGTACATATTGTTCTTAAACTTTGAATGGCACGACGGACAACTTGCTATTCTTTACATATCAATGAATTTAAAAAACAATTATTGGACAATGAGCCTTAATAAGCTAATGTTTCTAAGGCAAACAAGAAGATGAATATGTATCAGTATTGGTATCCTATATTATATATAAGTTACTTTAGCCTAAATTCTGTTATACTTGATACAAAGATTACAACCGACACCAATGTACAAGGCCAATTGAAAACATTCGATAAATTTAATTTAAAATAATTCTTCCAAGTAGCAAGTTTAGAAAAAAAACTTTCTTGCTTTCTGTCACGATCTATGAAAAGATATTCTGTTATTTTTTAGAGTTATGCATATATTGCTCCAAAAGATCTTGATGTAAGTCTTTTTCATATCAGTATATCCGCTCTATAGGAATAACAATGAATGAAAAGAATGTTACCATATTGTTGGAAGATATTCGTCCAAATATTTACAGTGCTTTTTCTTGCATTTTTCAGCTCCCCTTTGATCAATTTTAACGCATGAAAAAATGATATTCTTTTCTTCTTCTTTCTGGCTTGTGATGAAAAATAAAATCCACTGACGCTTTAGTCATTTTTTTATACCAGGCAAAATTGATATGGATTACAATATTTCCCTAAATAAAATAGAATGTAAAAATATATATTTTAAGATTTAACTTCATTAACAAAGAAAACACGAGTTTTTCTACTGTGTGTGAATTAATCACAACTTTGTTGTTGATTTGCCTAATAAATTTTATGAAGAAATTAACACCTTTTTTATCCCAAAGTGTTAGCAAAGTTGCAGCATATTATAGAGTTGTCAGCGAATACAGTGCTTTTTGGTAACTGTTGGAAAATTCTTTAGAAATTATAAAGAATAGGACACCTCCCATCTTTTGGTAGTGTTATTCCCAACAAAAGTTGCACATGGAAGATATACCTTGTTGCTTGGTAAAACATAATATTCTTGTTTGATGCATTCAATGCATTATTTATAGCCGTAATTTTCTCTTCGTCAGAAGCAAAGAAGTATCCTATTATCAGCATCTTCATTTTTTCAGCGTCTACACACAGAGAAAGGATTATTTGAATCAAATCATATTTGATTTGTTTTGACTAAATTTTATGGTTTATCTGTACGCCTACCTACGTGGTGAGTTGCGGGTTTATTTAATATGAGTTAAATTGACGTTGGTTAAAACAACACATATGTAAGTTGATTATTTTTAATTCCCGATGGTCACAACAACTACTTGTGATAGTCAAAACTGCTCGTGATGGTTGAACCAATTATATTTAATGGTTAAAACAACTGCAGAACAAGGTTACATCAACTACTTAATGTATGTTTCTCCAATCACTCCTATGTGTTATACCAACTACTCGTGTAGGTTATACCAACTACTCGTGTAGGTTATACCAACTACTCGTGTAGGTTATACCAACTACTCGTGTAGGTTATACCAACTACTCGTGTAGGTTATACCAACTGCTTGTGTAGGTTATACCAACTACTCGTGTAGGTTATACTAACTACTCGTGTAGGTTATACCAACAACTCGTGTAGGTTACATTAACTACTCGTATAGGTGATATCAACTACGATCGTGTAGGTTATATCAACTACTCGGTTAGGTTATATCAACTACTCGTGTTGGTTATATCAACTACTCGTGTAGGTTATATCAACTACTCGTGTAGGTTATATCATCTTCTCGTGTTGGTTATATCAACTACTAGTAAACTAAGTAAATGTATATCAACTATTATAGTGTAGGTTGAAATATCGGTCTGGTTAGCAGTAGCCAGACTTTTTACAAGACTTTTTCAGTCACTATATTTACTCTATTAAATTATAATCTCGAATTAGGTCCCGGTATCAATTAGATTAGACTATTTATTTTCTAGGACCAAATCTAACATGTTCACATTTATTTTCTACTTTTGCTTCTGTGATATGCATACTATTTTAATTTTAAAAAATAATTGATCACCTAGACCTATCCTTGCTTTTTGAAATGTTTTTGATCCGATGAATTGATATATGGTTATCAGTTGTAAATTAATAGATTAGATTGAATAAGTTATCTCATCAGGTCAGTTTATAAATAAGTAGTTAGATGACATAAATAACTTTACGTAGTGATAAATAGGTAGGCTAGATGAATTAATTAACCAGGCTAGATTACAAAAGTTGATAAATCTTTGATATGCTGCAATTGTACTATAACTTAATGAATAATAAAATAATGATAAAGCCTTTATCTTCTAAACCATATTTTAGTGCAATTCATCTTACTCATAGGCACTGATATTGAAATATGCTAATAGAATTACCAAGGTCAAATTGAAAACAAAATATATACATTTAAGTTTTAGATTTATTATTTAGAAGTACAATTTGAGTTCTCGTCACTTTCTTTCACGACTGTAGGTTGCCAATTCCTGAAATAAGAGATTCGTATATTAATATATATTGAATAGAAATTCACAGTATCGTTAATATACATTATCAATAACATCACCTACTCTTTTTCCTTTTGTGATGAGATAGCGACAGCTTCGATATTCTTTTCATGTCTTGAATCTCTAAAAGCATATGAAAAAGTAAGAGCTAATCATATTGCAAATACATATTCAAAAATCATCTAATATTTTCAAATACTTACTTTGACCTAGCATAATTGTTCCTGAACCATTCAAAGGAACTGAAGAGGACTCCGATAGTTGATGACGTTGATCTACTTCATCAAGATCTGAAAGTAGATTCAGAAAATATAGAAAACTATATATTAATAAAGAAATGAAAAGAATTATTAACTGAGAATTCTTTCATATAGGTAAATTATTTATATAAAATGTTAAACTAATTATAAATCTTCAGATGCAGTATAAATTTAGCTCTAATAAATGCAATGGATTTTTCTAGCTAATCCTCATAATTTTGTTCATTATACACTCATAATGTAGACTTTAATTAAATACCAAGAAAGTATAATATATCAAAAGGCTCACCTCTGGTTGGAGTTCTCCCTGCTAAATCCTTGGACGGTGTTCTCCTCCGACTACCTCCCTGGATGGAGTTCTCCCAGTCATAGAAAACTAGGGTCAAGTAGTTAAATTGCGGCACTTTAACTAACTGCGGTCTCTTATCTCAGAAACATTAATAACCATCATGACTTCAAGGCACTCGTGAAATGAATAGAACCTATCATAAATTGAGCTTAAATTATGATGTTCAACAATTCAGTATATAGCTAAACTAATTTCAGAATGATTTTGAGACTCTCTTAATAGGGTCACAATTAGAAATTAAAGAACCGAATTTGGCTGTGTAACCCTACCTATAGGTACACCAACTAGTTTTAAAATATATAGATTATCAGACCACTTTACTTGAGATACTAGGATAAGTTCCGAAATATCGGACGGCTCCACATTTTCGGTCGCGTAAGAAAAACTATATTATATTAACTTTTATTTTAATTAGCTATTAGGTAGCTATATACTACATTTCATACGTGACCGAAAATTTGAAATCGCCTGATAATTTGGAACTTACCCTATTCTGAGGACAGCGCAGTAACTACCTAGCCTATGTAGAAGGGGTGTTGGTTATAATTAAGCCCCCCCGGTCAAGAGCCCCCCCGGTCATGAGCCTCCTCGGTCAAGAGCCCCCCGGTCATGAGCCCCCCCGGTCATGAGCCCCCCTGTTTTCAAATCCTTATTTACCTATATTATTTAATCCTTATTGGCACTTTTGTAGTTCATTACTGAATAGACAAAAGTATATGTATATTGGGGGGCGTGCCGCCCCTCGAACCCCCCTGCCAGGTCATTAAACAATCATGAAGTGTGCAGTACAACAAACTAGCGGATACAACAAACTGCATTAGTAACTCTCAGTTATTTCTATCTAAGCAATTCTTCATTTGTTTAACTAGGTAAATAAGGATTAAAAAAAAAGGGGGGGGGGGCTCGTGACCGGGGGGGGGGCTCATGACCTAGGGGGGCTCATGATCGGGGGGGACTTGTGACATATAATAATCTAGGAAAATTAGTTTGGATATCAGTTTACAAACTGGAAGGCAGTAATCAAAATTTATTATTATAAAAGTTATATACTGATAATCAGCTCTTCAAATAACTACCTATATAAAGCCACCAAACTATCAATCACCAATATTATAGAATATTTAGGCAGACATTTATCAATTTATTAATGGAATTAATTAATAATTAATAATCGATCGGCAGCGATAATACTATTTAATGCATATAACGCTATTGTTTGCACTTGAACTAAAATGGTATTGAGGAGCGTTCACATTCAACACGTAACACACTTGAAACAAGATTTAAACTGAAAAGTGTTATGCGAATAAATTAGCTTTGAGGAAAGCATGAGTTGCCACTTACTCATTTGATTGAATTCACATCTAAGCTTAAAAAAAAGTATCACTAACTCTCATAATAAGTTAATTTATAAACCAGATAAATAAGATTAACAGTCTTTGTGGGTTACTATAACACACTATGTCATAGTTGATTTAACTCGCACCTAAACTTAAAAAAGTAGCGTCAACTCTCATAGTAAGTTAATTCATACACCAGATACATTGAATTGACAATCTTTGTAAGTTACTTCAACACACTATGTCATAGTTGTTTTAACATATGTTCAAACTCCCAAAATGTAACTCCAACTCTCATAGTAAGTTGATTCAATTCATAAAATGATTTGAATTAACTATGTTTGGTGACACACACGTCATAGTTGTTTTGACACACGTGAAAACATGAATGTAGTCCAACCAACTCACGTATTAAATTGATTCAAAGCATAAATTGTTGACCCATTAAATATGAGTAAACTTTTTTCTCTGTGTATTTGCGTATACAATTTTTTTTACCAAATTTAATGATTTGGTAATTATTATCAAAAACAAGCATTCAGTGTCTTAGTATCCCTTTGAGACCCCTTGTATAGTATACTATACATTCTTCTTTGGCTTCCCTAAGGCTCATTTTTCATTTATATATCACCATATTTCATTCTTATGGTCTTAACGCATGTAGAAACATTTGGCATCAATTCCAAGTTCCCCGGTGGAAAGCTTCTCAGTACAATTCTCGCTCTTGTGTGAGAATGACGTAGCCGGTTCGTCAAGTGCTACCTCTGGTATTTCAGGTACGTGCCATTTTATAGAAAAGATACCAACTATTTATTTTTTTATGAGGATTTGTTCCTAACATTGAATAGATAAAGTTTGATTTGTGTTTCACTTTAAATTTATTCATTGTGAATTTCTAACATCACTTTTACTTTGATGTATAGTACTTTTGACAAGGGTTTTTAGTCTATGAATTTACTGCTGTATATTATGTTATACATTAGTTTTATATGATTGAATTACTGTTGTTTGTATAATATTCTATACATGAGTTTTATATAGTTTGTTTTTAAATTATATATTAAATAATTTTATGTTGTAGCAGGTGAAACAGGACCAAGAAAAGCCTCAGAAATAAGATCTACGAGGTGCAACAAACATTGACAGATGCCCAGATCAGTTCTATTTTGGCCAATAACACTTTTTTGAAGACTCTGACATTGATTTACCTGATGATGATGACGTGGGCGATAAAAATTATTTTCCAAAAATGATAATTTAACTGAAAATGGTGAAGATGGCTCTTCCAACGATGATGATGATCAAGATACCACCCCAGAAATATGTAGAACAAAGCAACCTCAATTGCAGAACGTTCTGTAAGATAGATAATGATTTCCAAGCTCACAGAACACTGAATACATCTGGTCAGGATACAAATGAATCTTCTGTAAAATATTCAATTTCATACATGAAAGAGTATCTACCCGACTCAATTATCAAAACTTTGACTTTTTGCACTAATTTACAATCTGGTAATCCACTGAGCCTGAGTGAAGAAGAAATATGCCGATTCAGTGAGATGAATCTTCTCATGTCAGTTGTGCATTTTCCTTGGATAAAACTATTGGGATCGAAGATATGGATATCCTTCGGTGAATCTTGTAATGAAGAGAGATTCTTTTTAATTAGGAATAGCTTTAAAGTAGTAGACGACCCCAAAGTATCATAAAAAGAGAGGCAATCTGATAAGCTATGAAAAGTAAGACCTTTGCTTAATGATGTGAGAGATAGATGCATTGCCCTTCCTCGATCCACCACAGTGTGTCTCTACCACAGTGTCTATCCAGATGCTTGTGCAAACAACTGGAGAGAATATATATTAGATTGTAGGCATGAGGACAGGCAAGTCAAAGATGTTCGAAATTATCTTGAATTCAATCTTGACTTCGCAGAACTGCCAAAACATTTCTTGAATATGAACATGAATGAATCCAGCTCTGAAGAAGACACGTTAGTAAAACGTCCCCGAGTCACCCCATTGCCTCATCCAGCCAGAAGGAAGAAGGGAGCTGAACACCTCCCTCAAATCCTCCCTGCTAGTGAACCTTACCACAGGTGCAGATATTCTTCTTGTTCAAAATTAAGCAGGACCTCTTGTAAAAAGTGTGGTACGTTTCTCTGTCTCACAGCTACAAGAAAATGTTTCATGAAATTCCACGAATAATTAATCTTTACGATTGAACTCAAAACTTTCATGTAATACTTCTTTGGATATTACGAATGGTTTTTGTGCTTTCAATTGCAAATTTATTCTATTTTTTATAAATTTTGTAGATGAAATGTAATGATTTATTCCAATTTTTTGTTTTTACTGTCATTTTTCATGTGATAATAGGTGATATTATTCATTATAGTACAAAGAAATGTTCTGATCATGCTAGTAGAGTTAATTTTCAACTTATTTTCAATAAAATTAATCATAGATTTCTCTCTAATTACCCTTTTCCATAACCATAATCCTGATGTATAAAATACTATACAAACCTTTTCATCACAATATAAAACCAGTGTATAGTATTTTATACATCCATTATTTCCATTATTGGATTAATTTTTTTTTCAAAACCTGATTTGATGTGTTCCTTGGTACCACTGTATTTCAAAAATGCAATTACTTAGACATTTTTTTTAGTGTCATACCCTGGGGTCTCAAAGGGGTATTTCATCCGAGAGAGACAGACAAGTATACAACATACAAACAATGTTCAGATCATAATATAATTTAATGGAATATAAAGAAAACACGCAAACAACTACTCCAATTCTAATGGTACTGATCTCTTGCTTATTAAACTATAATTATTGATGTTTCTTTTATTATATAACATGTACAAAGATTGGAAAGATTATAAGAGATCGAAGTATAATAATTTCTACCAAAGGTAATGAATTTATATCTGCAGTTATAAATCAATTGGCAATACTCAATTAAGCAAATCATTTGAAATTGTTCTCTTGATCGTGCTTTATCAGCAAACAATCTTGTGTTTGTTTTGCTAGAACTATCACCTCATTCGATTTAATTGGTTTCCGTAACCAAATAATGACTGTCTGAGGTAATTCATTTTCTTGAATTCTCTCAGTGTGGCTTCACATTAATCATTGGGTTCTAGAAGAATTCGGTCATAGAAAACTCGGTCTTGTTTTATAATGATTTTATTAATGAACAATAATAGAAAAAGTTAATATTATGAATACTGAAGTTTGTAGTGCATTTATATTGTCTTTAAACGTTGTAAAATGATACGTATTTTATTTTGACATTTATTTAACGGGAGATTTGAAAGGAAAATTTTGTCTTGGAATTTTCGATCTGAGGAATGAATGAAAACTTATCAGTTAGACTTACTCAAGAACACCCATGTCACTGATGGATACAACTAACTACATAACAGTCATTTATAATGAGAGGACATTTCGTTAGTTCCGAGACCGGAATTCCCAGCCACCAAATCTTTAATATTAGTCTTTGGATTTTTGAACTTTAAAGTACTTGAAATTTTTCAATTTATTAAACACCATAACAAATAATTATTTATAAACGTTACCAGAGTTATATTTATTTGAAATTGATATTCTTTAACTGTACACAATAACATACAAAAATTAACAGTATTTCTCTAGCTATTCAATAAACAAAAAAAAAATCAGTCTTTATCATCGATTTCACCTTATAACTGATTCTTTTTTATTTAATTTTTAAATATATAAATAATCTCTCTATATCCCAAATACGAATATTCATTGATTAAATCTTCTCTTCCCAGAAGCCTAACAAGATCCGATATCACTCATCCCTTCAAGAAAATCTTTTCCTCTCAGACTCTGATATTGAATCTCCAAAACAAGATTCAATTAGCGACCAACTGGTGTTTACGGTAGAATATTTATAAGAGAAATCTTTACTAAGAACCATTGGTGTTGAGACAGATGAACGGCACACTTTTGAGGTGCGATCAAATGGGTGCTTTTGAAGTTTGCCAAAAAATTTAGATTGGAGAGAAGATGTAGTGTAAATATATAGACTGTGAACTATTGAAATATATTAGATTAATAAGTTGAATGAAGAGTGTAACTGCATCAAGTGAAGAGTGTAACTGCATCAAGTGAAGAGTGCAACTGCATCAAGTGAAGAGTGTAACTGCATCAAGTGAAGAGTGCAACTGCATCAAGTGAAGAGTGTAACTGCATCAAGTGAAGAGTGCAACTGCATCAAGTGAAGAGTGTAACTGCATCAAGTGAAGAGTGTAACTGCATCAAGTGAAGAGTGTAACTGCATCAAGTGAAGAGTGTAACTGCATCAAGTGAAGAGTGCAACTGCATCAAGTGAAGAGTGTAACTGCATCAAGTGAAGAGTGTAACTGCATCAAGTGAAGAGTGTAACTGCATCAAGTGAAAAGTGTAACTGCATCAAGTGAAGAGTGCAACTGCATCAAGTGAAGAGTGTAACTGCATCAAGTGAAGAGTGCAACTGCATCAAGTGAAGAGTGTAACTGCATCAAGTGAAGAGTGTAACTGCATCAAGTGAAGAGTGTAACTGCATCAAGTGAAGAGTGTAACTGCATCAAGTGAAGAGTGCAACTGCATCAAGTGAAGAGTGTAACTGCATCAAGTGAAGAGTGCAACTGCATCAAGTGAAGAGTGTAACTGCATCAAGTGAAGAGTGTAACTGCATCAAGTGAAGAGTGTAACTGCATCAAGTGAAGAGTGTAACTGCATCAAGTGAAGAGTGTAACTGCATCAAGTGAAGAGTGCAACTGCATCAAGTGAAGAGTGTAACTGCATCAAGTGAAGAGTGCAACTGCATCAAGTGAAGAGTGTAACTGCATCAAGTGAAGAGTGTAACTGCATCAAGTGAAGAGTGTAACTGCATCAAGTGAAGAGTGCAACTGCATCAAGTGAAGAGTGCAACTGCATCAAGTGAAGAGTGTAACTGCATCAAGTGAAGAGTGCAACTGCATCAAGTGAAGAGTGTAACTGCATCAAGTGAAGAGTGTAACTGCATCAAGTGAAGAGTGTAACTGCATCAAGTGAAGAGTGCAACTGCATCAAGTGAAGAGTGCAACTGCATCAAGTGAAGAGTGTAACTGCATCAAGTGAAGAGTGTAACTGCATCAAGTGAAGAGTGCAACTGCATCAAGTGAAGAGTGTAACTGCATCAAGTGAAGAGTGCAACTGCATCAAGTGAAGAGTGCAACTGCATCAAGTGAAGAGTGTAACTGCATCAAGTGAAGAGTGCAACTGCATCAAGTGAAGAGTGTAACTGCATCAAGTGAAGAGTGTAACTGCATCAAGTGAAGAGTGCAACTGCATCAAGTGAAGAGTGTAACTGCATCAAGTGAAGAGTGTAACTGCATTAAGTGAAGAGTGCAACTGCATCAAGTGAAGAGTGTAACTGCATCAAGTGAAGAGTGTAACTGCATCAAGTGAAGAGTGTAACTGCATCAAGTGAAGAGTGCAACTGCATCAAGTGAAGAGTGTAACTGCATCAAGTGAAGAGTGTAACTGCATCAAGTGAAGAGTGCAACTGCATCAAGTGAAGAGTGCAACTGCATCAAGTGAAGAGTGTAACTGCATCAAGTGAAGAGTGCAACTGCATCAAGTGAAGAGTGTAACTGCATCAAGTGAAGAGTGTAACTGCATCAAGTGAAGAGTGTAACTGCATCAAGTGAAGAGTGCAACTGCATCAAGTGAAGAATGCAACTGCATCAAGTGAAGAGTGTAACTGCATCAACTGAAGAGTGTAACTGCATCAAGTGAAGAGTGCAACTGCATCAAGTGAAGAGTGTAACTGCGTCAAGTGAAGAGTGTAACTGCATCAAGTGAAGAGTGTAACTGCATCAAGTGAAGAGTGTAACTGCATCAATTGAAGAGTGTAACTACATCAAGTGAAGAGTGTAACTGCATCAAGTGAAGAGTGCAACTGCATCAAGTGAAGAGTGTAACTGCATCAAGTGAAGAGTGTAACTGCATCAATTGAAGAGTGTAACTGCATCAAGTGAAGAGTGTAACTGCATCAAGTGAAGAGTGTAACTGCATCAAGTGAAGAGTGTAACTGCATCAATTGAAGAGTGTAACTGCATCAAGTGAAGAGTGTAACTGCATCAAGTGAATAATAAATCAGCAAATTCAGTAGAAGTATTTTTAATATAAATGATCATTTAAATTCGATGTTAATTTTAAATAAACCTCTATTCTAAGAATACACAGTAATTGTTATTCTCATAATGATTGAACTTTAAAATCGGCAGCTCAAACCAATATCGATAATAATTTTTTCGAAATAATAGTTCATGCTCATTATTTGCAATTGTCTCTCCCTGTTTTTTATGAGAGTAGTTAAGATTAAAATGCACTAACGAATGAAAGGGGAAATCGGAAGCAACGTTCATAAAAGTAAAGAAAAACTTCATCGAATATATTCTACTAAAGATTCTCAATTTGGTAAATAATTATTATCGTCTTCAAACACAATATAAAATATTTATGTATTACGGATGCTACTTAATATTCTATTTCAAGTAATCGCTGTAAAATTTTAATAAGCTGAATTAGTTTAACATCATTTAATTCTTTAATGACTTTCCATCGAACTTATAACAAGGAAATCAAGCGATTGTCTTCAAACTTTAGAAAGATTTCTGACATCCAGAATTTTATTTCTAAATTGGCTTTCCCTAAACCAAATTAGGTACGGTTAATTGCCAATTAAAGATAATTAAAAGAGGCTGAGAACGTGATTTCTCCCTTGATTATAGATATAGAAGTTAATATTATCCCAGGCAAGAAGGATTTATTCCTGGTATATTCTCTCAAAATCTTTAATATTCCCTGCATATTCCCATTCACAATCTGTTAAGGAGAGGATATTACTGCAATGATATAATTGGGTACTATTCAAATTCTTATACGAGGGAATGTTACAGGAATATTGGTGAGTTATAGTATTAGATTAGATATTATACAACGATATCAAAGGAATAGTATCCCATACGAAAATATATTTATAACATATGTTTCAAATGAACAATAAAATTGAATGTAAAATTATATTTGCCTCACCATTTGATGTCTTATTATCAATAAGAGACATGGACAGGTGTAAATATTGCATGGATTATATTTCAACAATTTTTTCAAATTCATTTTTCGCATTGCAGTTCAGGAGACCATACCGTTCAGAATTGTTTCTTTCTTAATTATCTGAGAGATTTGGCATATATGTAAAACAGGACAAAAAAGGATGTTTTTGTTCCTGTTAAAATTTTGTTGAAGCCAATAAGATTTTTTTTTTATATTAAACTCCTTCTGCCCCTTTCACAAAGATGTGTTTTGTATTTATACTTAGATTGGGCTGCATGCTACAATAGAATAAACGCATGTGATTGGATTTATACTTAGATTGGGCTGCATGCTACAATAGAATAAACGCATGTGATTGGATTTATACTTAGATTGGGCTGCATGCTACAATAGAATAAATGCATGTGATTGGATTTATACTTAGAT
The DNA here is from genome assembly GCA_947561585.1 of Caprella mutica. NCBI lineage: Eukaryota > Metazoa > Arthropoda > Malacostraca > Amphipoda > Caprellidae > Caprella > Caprella mutica. The sequence goes on along the minus strand of CANNZV010002563.1, from coordinate 66,645 downwards.
TGGGCTGCATGCTACAATAGAGTAAACGCATGTGTTTTGAATTTATGCTTAGATTGGGCTGCATGCTACAATAGAATAAATGCATGTGATTGGATTTATACTTAGATTGGGCTGCATGCTACAATAGAGTAAACGCATGTGTTTTGAATTTATGCTTAGATTGGGCTGCATGCTACAATAGAATAAACGCATGTCTTTTGTATTTATACTTAGATTGGGCTGCATGCTACAATAGAGTAAACGCATGTGTTTTGAATTTATGCTTAGATTGGGCTGCATGCTACAATAGAGTAAACGCATGTGTTTTGAATTTATACTTAGATTGGGCTGCATGCTACAATAGAATAAACGCATGTGTTTTGTATTTATACTTAGATTGGGCTGCATGCTACAATAGAATAAACGCATGTGTTTTGTATTTATACTTAGATTGGGCTGCATGCTACAATAGAATAAACGCATGTGTTTTGTATTTATACTAAGATTGGGCTGCATGCTACAATAGAATAAACGCATGTGTTTTGTATTTATACTTAGATTGGGCTGCATGCTACAATAGAATAAACGCATGTGTTTTGTATTTATACTTAGATTGGGCTGCATGCTACAATAGAATAAACGCATGTGTTTTGTATTTATACTTAGATTGGGCTGCATGCTACAATAGAATAAACGCATGTGTTTTGTATTTATACTTAGATTGGGCTGCATGCTACAATAGAATAAACGCATGTGTTTTGTATTTATACTTAGATTAGGCTGCATGCTCCAATAGAATAAACGCATGTGTTTTGTATTTATACTAAGATTGGGCTGCATGCTACAATAGAATAAACGCATGTGTTTTGTATTTATATGCTTATAGTTTGTGCGTTTTTCATGCTGCACTTTTGTTGAATAAAAAACACCCCGTGTGACTCAAGTACCTATATAGAGTTTACACGGCCATTAGTCTCAGTTATTTAAATTCCCTCACTAACCTCTCTTCCTTTGGGTGTCCGATTACTTTGGATTCTCTCTTCATTCCACCTTCCTTTGGATGTTCCTATGTATTTAAGGGAATAATCCATAAAAGTATGAAAAACGGACATTCTCTCAATATCAAGAACTGATTATCATGTAACATTCCTAGGAAATATTTCGAGAATACTTTGGGAATATCCATTTACTGATAGATACAATATAAATATGTATCAATATTTAGTGGCTATTGTAAATGGTTTTTCACACTGAATATTAAATATTGAAATGTTTTTAGCTAAGATAATAAGCGAGATTTATACTAAATTCATGGAATAATTTACCTTCATTTCATTTTTTTTATATAATATAACTTCATCATTAAAAATAATTGCAATATTTATTAAATGATTGTTTTTAACGAGATTGAATTTGTGTAATATTACATAAATTGATAACTTTCATTTCATATCTGCACTGTTATAATTATATTAAATAAATCAAATAAAGATTCAGCTTTCGAATTGATTCTGTCTGAGGAAACTTCTGATTATTGCGGAGAAAAAAGAATATTGGTGATGGCAAGGAAATTGGTAATTAGGGAAGTCTCAAATCGAGGCCTAATTATCTAATTAGCTCAGACTGCTGTATAAGGGATACAAGAAAAGGGATACGAGATGAGGGATACGAGATATAGGATACAAAATACGGGATACAAAATGAGGAAAACTAAATAAAGAATAGAGAAGAGTTGGCTGGGTATAAAATAGAGCAGTTTTTTTTTCAAAATGAGGCATGCCATTCCTAGACAATGTGTAGTTTGGTTTGAGTTATATCAGTACTAAGCAATATTGCTTCCTAGAGGCTACTTCCTATAGGAGTCTACATCAAAAATACAGGATTTCATTATACAGGATTTCTATTGTTGTAATTAGAAATTCCAATTCTGAATTTGAAATAGAAAATTTAAATTAATAAGATAAATTAGTAAGGAGAAGAGGATATTGAATATATTTATTGAAAAAGAATATCTTAGTGGATTGAAATTAAAGGCAGTTACGTGTATGTACAATACAATAGAAAATTATTTCCGTTAATTGAATAAAAGATATAGGTAATAGAGGTGATAATTGTATACAAATATCGATAATATTATTTATATTATTAATTATAATTATATTTTGAACCTCAATTATATATCTTATTTTTATTTTTTCTAATTTATTTTTATTTTTTCTAATTTATTAAAATACTCTAACCTATGTATGTATCTGTCAAACCACACACTTCATTATTATACCCAATTGATATTAACTTATTTAAGTGAAATTTAGCTTCAAAACATTCATAAATTCAAAAAATCAAATTTATGCACCCTTATTACGTTTCTTATATGCATTATTACAATTATCAGTAAAAGAATAACTAATACTAATCTATCATAAATGAGAGTGTATTGAATAAAAAGAATGACAATGTAACTTAATTTTTCACTTACACAATTCACAATGTCACTTGTGGCTGAGCAATAAGTTGAATGTTTCATTTAATTTGATCCGCAGCACCGAACTGTTGAATGAAATGATTTGGCTTCACGCGAGACAATATATGTTATTCACGATAGAGCGTCACTTGACTGCCATAGTCGCAATTTATGGGACACTCCAAGGGAGGAAATGTTTCCCTAGGTTTCATCTGTCAAAATATTTCAAGAGTTACTGCTATGATTGGATGAAACAAACAGTCGTACTGTCGAATTACGCCTACTGTTGAAATAGAATGTGATAAATGATATGCATACAGACCTGGTGACACGATGTAAGGAATATTTTAATAGATCACTACCATAATTTCGATATCTGTTGCACTTAAATATTTTTCCACACTATCCATTGTTCACGATTTTAGTACTAATTCGGAGTAGAAAATATATATTCGAATTCTTGCTTTCTTATATTTTCTATTTCATGTATCTATAACCGTAGAACAAGTTTCTTAAATAGAGCATCAAATTAGCAGATTTTAATAATTAGCCAAATGCTATCACAGACAATGATTATGTAATATTCCTTGAAAATAGTTCTCAAACATCACTGTCATGTCATTTTTCCAGATCGACGATCTAACACAAACCCAAAGTTGATGGGGCCCATGTGGGCACTTGGTTGACAAATCATATTGGTATACAGTGATTTTTTTTTTGCAAAATGGGCCAACAATGTGACAGCATGGGCTGTAATGTTGAAACCATGTTGGCCCCAAGATGTTGTCCATATGTTAATAAAGTTTCAGCAATATAATGTTGATACGTTATATATTAATCAGGTTGAGCCAATTTGACAATTCAATGTGATGGATTCGCAACATTGAACCATGAGAATGGAAAACCACATTATCTCCATGTACTTTCTGCCATCTCTTGCCAATCTAACCATCTAGTGCCCATGTTGGTACAACGTGCCATGGTTACTTTGGAAGAGGTTACTTTTGCAAAGTTGCTATGCGATACATAAATTAGGGAGATGTAATCATCGCTAAAGAGGATTAGTAGCCAGTGTGAAAATTTTGTTCTGCCTTCATTAGAAAACGGAATTGCCTTCCATCACACTAGATCTTCAATCTGGTGAAATTAAATCATGGAAAGCTAATCGAATGGATTTCGTATAGCCTGAACCAGTATGTGATACAGCCAAGTAAGATTGGTCGATGTCAGGAGAACTTTGAGTGATGCTGGAGTGATGGAAAGATTGGTTTACGTAATCAAATATTCGTGACAGGTAGGTAAACCTTTCACCATTGCCCTCGTTAGTTAGTGTCTTGTCCTCATTAACTTGCTTTATTCGAATTGATTACCATTCACAGTCGATTACCATTCATACTTGATTACCATTCCTGCTTGATTACCATTCACAGTCGATTACCATTCATACTTGATTACCATTCATAGTTGATTACCATTCATAGTTGATTACCATTCATAGTTGATTACCATTCATAGTTGATTACCATTCATACTTGATTACCATTCATACTTGATTACCATTCATACTTGATTACCATTCATACTTGATTACCATTCATACTTGATTACCATTCATAGTTGATTACCATTCATAGTTGATTACCATTCATAGTTGATTACCATTCATAGTTGATTACCATTCATACTTGATTACCATTCATAGTTGATTACCATTCATACTTGATTACCATTCATAGTTGATTACCATTCATAGTTGATTACCATTCATAGTTGATTACCATTCCTACTTGATTACCATTCATAATAGGATAATCAATATACTTTACTATTTTATTACGACTACTTTATTTAGATTATTTTACGTTCTGTCTATTACGATTACTTTATTACGATTATTAAATTATGATCACTTTTGTACTAAATACAGATGACTAATTACTGCCGTTTATTTCTGTTCACAGCTAATGCTGACTTCTTGTTCCAATTTTTTGAGTGTCTGCACCTTTATATTCATTAGCCCTTTGTAAATGAATATTAGGTATTTATTATTGCTATTGAAAATTGCAGTTAAACATCACTAATTCCAAATTCACTGGACTTTCTAATAGTATTAGTTTTCAAGTTAAATTTTTGTTAATTTATAGTTTATGTTTTAATATTTAAAGTTATTTAAAAATGGTTCTCTTGAATTCTCTAAAAATTAAAATTACGCAAAGGTTCAATTGTAATAATTATATAAAAAATTCTAATAACGTTAGTTTAACGTTTGTTACCTTCGCAGAATGAGGGAAGGTCATATTTTAATCGGAATTTCTTTATTTATTTATCATCTTGTTATTCGCTTAACTGAAAAAGTGTTCAACTAAATTGCCTGAAATTTGATGAAACGATTGTTCCATGTCCAGTGACCTGCTGCTAGAATTTTGGGAGTGACCCGATCAAAGGTCAAGGTCATGGTCATTTATAACTCAAACAGTATTGAACCATATTGCATGAAACTTGATGAAACGATTGGTCAATATGCAGGAACCATTTTGATAGATTTTGGGAGTGATCGGGTCAAAGGTCAAAGATCAAGGTCAAGGCCATTTAAAACTCAGTAACTCAAAAAGTATTCAACCCAATTGTCTGAAATTTGATGGGACGATTGGACAATGTCCACGAACCATCTGGTAGAATTTTGGGAGCGATCTGGTCAAAGGTCAGGGTCATTTATAACTCAATAACTCAAAAAGTGTTGTTGAACCATATTGCATGAAACTTGGTGGATCGATTAGTCACCATTCAGTCACCAGTTTATCAGATTTTGGTAGCAAACGGATAAGCGGTGGCGAAGGGTTGCGCTCTACCGAGTGCAGGTAATCTAGTTTAATATGTTCTAATTGAATAAAAGGAGTACCAATATCTCTCAGATTAGTCACCCTTGCCTGACCTTTTCTATATTTGCCAGTATAATATCATTGAAACTTTACTCATTTCTGCAATAATCACAAAACTGAGTGAGAAGAAAGCAAAGAAACAAACTTAAAAACTTACAATTAATTTATTTGTTACCTTGCTAAACAGTCCCTTGTACCTTATTTGCTACAGAATTTCCTTGTGAGGACAGATATGTGGCGTCTGATTACGAAGCAGACGTTAACCTACTTACTAAAATAAAATTTGTATGTTATTATGTGACTAGTATGTTATCATATGTGACTAGTATGTTATAATGTGACTAGTTTGTTATTATGTGACTAGTATGTTATTATGTGACTAGTATGTTATTATGTGACTGGTATGTTATTATGTGACTAGTTTGTTATTATGTGACTAGTATGTTATTATGTGATAAGGATGTTATTATGTGACTAGTATGTTATTATGTGACTAGTATGTTATTATGTGACTAGTATGTTATTATGTGACTAGTATGTTATTATGTGACTAGTATGTTATTATGTGACTAGTTTGTTATTATGTGACTAGTATGTTATTATGTGACTAGTATGTTATTATGTGACTAGTTTGTTATTATGTGACTAGTTTGTTATTATGTGACTAGTATGTTATTATGTGACTAGTATGTTATTATGTGACTAGTTTGTTATTATGTGACTAGTATGTTATTATGTGACTAGTATGTTATTATGTGACTTGTATGTTATTATGTGACTAGTATGCTATTATGTGACTAGTATGTTATTATGTGACTAGTATGTTATTATGTGACTAGTATGTTATTATGTGACTAGTATGTTATTATGTGACTAGTATGTTATTATGTGACTTGTATGTTATTATGTGACTAGTATGTTATTATGTGACTAGTATGTTATTATGTGACTTGTATGTTATTATGTGACTAGTATGCTATTATGTGACTAGTATGTTATTATGTGACTAGTATGTTATTATGTGACTAGTATGCTATTATGTGACTAGTATGTTATTATGTGACTAGTATGTTATTATGTGACTAGTATGTTATTATGTGACTAGTATGTTATTATGTGACTAGTATGTTATTATGTGACTAGTTTGTTATTATGTGACTTGTATGCTATTATGTGACTAGTATGCTATTATGTGACTAGTATGTTATTATGTGACTAGTATGTTATTATGTGACTAGTATGTTATTATGTGACTAGTATGCTATTATGTGACTAGTATGTTATTATGTGACTAGTTTGTTATTATGTGACTAGTATGTTATTATGTGACTAGTATGTTATTATGTGACTAGTATGTTATTATGTGACTAGTATGTTATTGGAAAATATTAACAAATGATACAAATAACAGACTGTCGCATTGCGTCTTCTTTACTATATTTTTTTCAAGTCTGATAATGGCGGATAACATTCAGAACGATCTTCAAATACATTCAATTTAAAAGCTGAGTGTCAAATGATGTAAGTTATTTGTTGTTAGCTATATTTTAAAGCGATGAAAATAGAATGTATTTTAATTACTAATTTTGATGATATACCTCATAGTTTCTGTGGAGAGATTAAATAAAAAAAAATTATTTAAATTTATTATAAATTTAATAAAGATTATTATAATCATGTTGAAAAGAATTAAATATTCCGTTTTTCTTCTGATGTCTATAGTCTACACAATTGAAATTTTGCTTATACTCCATTCATTTCTATATCATTTACTTATTCAAATAATTACATTAATCAGATTAATAATGAACTAAGTCTTCATATTATCCAAATTGTTTAATTTTAATAATAAATATTAAATGGTTAGAATGAAATATATTATTAATCATCATAATCTAGAAAAGTCCTTCCAGTCAAAAATATCCTCATTTAAATTCATTATAACCACAAGCTACTAATTATAATTTCTATTTTGATATCCAGGGAGAGATAACATCATATATATCATTATCATCATCATACATATCATTATCATCATCATACATATCATTATCGTATTATTAGCAATAATTACATCGTTAGGGAAAGGATTAGCGAGGATTTAATGATATTCAGTATAATTTTTCGAATGGTAGAACAGTGCGTATTGATGTGATGGTAATTCTAGAGTGTTATTTGTTGTTTATGTAGAGGTGGTAATTGATGTAAATATCAGATAGGCTTCATTCTTGTCGGAAAAATAGAAACAGTCGATATTGATGCATTTTTTAATTGGCTTCTAACAAATATGTTAATAGAAGAATAAAAATATATTATATCATACAAAAAAAATGGTACTGATTTACATATTGTATTCAGTTGAGCTTGTTTTTAATGGGAAGATATTGCCTTTTAAACTAAAAAAAATCAGATGATGAGTGTCATTCCTGAGTGAATATACAGTCTGGATTCATAACCGTAAGACAAGTCTCTAAAAGTTTTAAAATGTCTAAAGCATTTATCCCAGCACTTAAGAATTAAGTAGAAATATAATTATTCATTCAATAGGAATATAAATAAGTTAGGCAAAATATGTTTAATCAAATTTATGAGTTACCCTTAATGAAATATAATAAGAATCTGTTTCATATTAAATTAAAGTCTGGAATATTACACATGTTCAATTTGTTCATGTTCTGCAGGTAAATTAATATTGAATATTATGTCGACGATATTAAATTGAAAGAAACTCTAAAGAGAGCTTTGATCATCTCTAGATATCCAATTTGTTACAAATAATAGTTTGTAAATCCAGGGCAATCTTCAAAAGCAATTTGATTCACAATTTTCCTTAACAAATTCATCCTCTTTAGATGATGACCATGTTTCAATTGATATCAAAATTTGATGAGTGCTTTGAAGTTGTCCAGACAGTGGAAGGAGATGAAGGGATCTGGAGTAGCGTTTATCTTCTAATCCGCAGAGAATGAAATATAGAGGGAATATACAGACAGCGGATATTTAGCGATGGGATTGAATGGTTATTTGGATAAATATTGTAACCGTCAATCGTTTTCAATCTGGAGTTCATTACTGTATAAGACTCTCGAGATTTGAATTGAAAATATATTCCCTAATCCAAATTGATTTAATTTATTTATAAAATGGCACATTATATCAAATGATAAGCGAAATATATTGGTCTCGATAATATCATATTCAATTCAATTGAAAATTGCAGATAAAAAATCATGAATTTTTAAATCTAAATGTGAAAAATAGTGGGTCGATAGGTGGAAAATATTTTCCTTTTCGTAGGAAAGCAGGAAAATTCGTCCTAGAAGGTTTGATAGTATGCTGAATCCGAATTTAGCGTTATCCACGCTGTCAAACCAATGCTTACTACTCAAATTGACATTCAATGATCGAAGACTGTACAAATAACACATTTTCTTTTTATTGTTTAAAATGAATCTCCATATTTTTCTTTAGAAGAATAGGAAAACCTAATATCGAAAAATGTACTAGAAATGATAAAATTATTGTACCACAAAGAGTTTTTGCGTGCAGTGTTATTTGCGTGCACTGGCTGTTATAAAGTGAAGTTTTGTGAGGAATATGTTTTTGCGATAAGTATCATCTTAATATTTTAATTTCTTCATTATATTCGAACTGATTTTGGCCAACCAAAGTACAAAATGAAGAAGAAAGTAAAAGAAATGGAATGTGGATCGATTTTCATAGTATTTTGAACTCAAAAGTACTGTTTTTATAGGTTTATGAGTGGAAAAATTTAAAAAAATCATTTTTTTATTTCTCAGAATTCACAAAACAAAAAGAAATTCTACTATTGGAGCTCTATGAATTATAATGGCTTGCATTACCAATGTTTTAAACCAAAATATTTGATCGAAAACTAACCAAGTTATTCTATTTTGAAAAATTGACAAAATTTTCGAAATGATAAAAATATCATCGAAAATATCATGTATTCCAAAAAATGTCTTGGAAATAATTTCTACAGGTGACTGCATAGTTTCATGTAAATTGGACCTTAAATAAAGAAGACAGTTTCCCACACAAAATCCTAGCTCCCATTAAAAACAGTTTTAACAAATACAAAATAATTGTCTTGGATCATATTTTTTATTGTGAAATATGTTACTAAATACTTACCTATACACATTAACACATTTATATAGAACATATTGTTATGGACTGCACTTTGGAACCAAAAAAATGCAAACATTGTTGTTAAAAACTTCCAAGAAAAAGCTTAGTTAGTTTTCATATCATACCTCATAAGGCAGCTGCAAGCCGCTACAAGAGTAGAAATGGTGTGGGACTCTTATACCGCTGACAGCTTGAAGGCCCACACTTGAGTATGTCGAGGTACTGGAGATCTGCTTCGAGTGTCTGACCGGACACGTAATCCTCATAACTGGAAAAGTTTCTTCCGAGTTGACAACAACAAAACAGAATTTCTAAAGTTATTTTCCTTGCCATGCAATCCACACACCAACCACCGGGAAAAATACTGGTCACCAGCAAGAATAAAAGCGTTGCTTCCACGGTGACAATAGATATTTCTGATCTACAACTGTGCACACACGAAGAAGCCGACTATCGCATGATCTTCATTGTGTCCATGCGTGGTTGAAGAACTCTAGTAAGTTTGACAGGTATGACTTCCAGCGAAGAAAGTCATGCTGACTCTTTCACAATCCTTTACCATGATGGTGGATTCAAGCAGTTTTCCAGGGACAAATGTCAAATTATTCAGCCTTTCGTTGATGCAGTTAATTGTCTCACCTGTCTTGAAGTTTGGAGACACATCCGCGATCCTCATGTCATCTGCGACCTTGCCCGACTTCAAAGGGACATTGAAGATCTGTTGCAGATGTGCCGTCAAACCATCCTTCTCGGTGACCAGCAGCCTAGTTAGGGTTCAGCATGCGAAGTTTGTCTACTATCTGCTCAACAGTACAAACAATTTCACGATGTCGGCATCCGAAGCTGCCAACACTCTTTGGTTTGTCCTGATTGGTCCGACAGAGCTTCGGGAGCTCCTTAGGGTTGCGCTTAGAGGGGAAACCCTCTAGTACCACTTTGACTCCCACTCGGCATTGTGTTCACTTCCAATCGAGATCTAGAGAGGAATACTTGGGTTGTGACTCGTGGTATCTCTTCTGCTGGGAAGCCACCATGCATTCAGGGGTGTCTGGGGTTCGATCAAAGTAATCTGCGGTGGGGTCAAGGTTAAGGTAATCTGGGGTGGGGTCAAGGTAATCTGGGGTATGGTCAAGGTAATCTGGGGTGGGGTCAGGGAAATATAGGGTGGGGTCAGGGAGTCAAGAACGATCACTGCCTGAGCGCAGTTTGATTGCCTTTGTTGTTTCTTCAAGACGCCTTCAGAGCTTATTGTCTTGGTGTGTGCTCTTGTGATGTTAGCTGGTACAGAAACCACACACCTGAAGGTGTTGCCATCTGCAGTGCTAGCTGCAGATGTTGCAGAAGCACATGTTTGTGTTTGCAGTACCTCCTGACGAGATTGTGCTTCATAAAATATGTTTGCCAACCCTCCTCCTTCGTCCTCTCTTCATTTTGAAGAGAGTGAGAAAGAATGTGGAGAGTGACAGAGAAAGTTAAGAAAGTGAAGAGAATGCTAAGACTTAAGAGAGTGAAAGAGAATGCTGAGACTTAAGAGAGTGAGAGAGAATGTTAAGAGAGTGAGAGAGAATGTTGAGAGAATGTGGGAGAATGTTAAGAGAGTGAGAGAGAATGTTAAGAGAGTGTGAGAGAATGTTAAGAGAGTGTGAGAGAATGTTAAGAGAGTGTGAGAGAATGTTAAGAGAGTGTGAGAGAATGTTAAGAGAGTGTGAGAGAATGTTAAGAGAGTGTGAGAGAATGTTAAGAGAGGGTGAGAGAATGTTAAGAGAGTGTGAGAGAATGTTAAGAGAGTGTGAGAGAATGTTAAGAGAGTGTGAGAGAATGTTAAGAGAGGGTGAGAGAATGTTAAGAGAGTGTGAGAGAATGTTAAGAGAGTGTGAGAGAATGTTAAGAGAGTGTGAGAGAATGTTAAGAGAGGGTGAGAGAATGTTAAGAGAGTGAGAGAGAATGTTAAGAGAGTGTGAGAGAATGTTAAGAGAGTGTGAGAGAATGTTAAGAGAGTGTGAGAGAATGTTAAGAGAGTGTGAGAGAATGTTAAGAGAGTGTGAGAGAATGTTAAGAGAAGGTGAGAGAATGTTAAGAGAGTGTGAGAGAATGTTAAGAGAGTGTGAGAGAATGTTAAGAGAGGGTGAGAGTATGTTAAGAGAGTGTGAGAGAATGTTAAGAGAGGGTGAGAGAATGTTAAGAGAGGGTGAGAGGGGAAGCCTCTGAATTCAATTAGCAGAAGAATGGAATCTCATCAGAAGTGTTTTCATTCTAAAGACTAATTTAATTGCTAGCACGAAAACACGAGGGGAAATTATCATAAGGGATTTAATTCCTCGCCATCATTAGATAGAATTAGAAAATAGTGAATTAGCATCTAGAATACATATGTTTTTTATGGAATAAATATAATTTTTTTTTGTCAAAATAATAAAATTGATGCTATCATTGTACAACATTCAGATTCTTTAATTTTTTAATACCTTAAAACCATTGGCATGACAAGGAACTGAAAAAAATGTTATTTGGGATATATATTACAAATTTACTTGCTCTACGTTTTTATCTATGCGAATAATATATTTAATGTAGATGAGTTGGACATTTTAAATATCTATTAATCTATTGTAGCTACATTTTGGTTGATATATACATATATATTATCATTTAGGTATAAAATTGGTTTGATAAAATAAATAGGTAGCTTAATTGCTAATGAACGTTTTCATGCTGCTGTCATAAGCGGGGACGGTTTTAAAGACAGATGTGCATGTTTTGCATGCTCTGAGACACTACTGACATGTGTTATATATAGTGTGTATTTATAGTGTGTTATGTATTTATAGGGTGATCAATGAAAAGGACGAATATCCTTAAATTATTCAATCAAGTTGTAATTTTCAGTCAAATTATGTATTCACAAATACAATTCTTGCCTTTGTCTATACATACGGTATATGATTATCTAATATGTTATGGACAATGAGTGTAATATTCACAATACACATTTTAATTTTCAATTTGGTTGATTATTTTTATGTCAAGCAGATGTCACTGAAATCAATTTTTTAGTGATTTTATTACACCTGGGTAATGTCACCTGTTACATTTGTCATTATAACTACTTTAAAACAAAAATTGTGCTGATAGGTTGCAAAGTTTGGTTCTGTGCGAAAATCACCTTTGGGAAGGTATGCACGAGCATGGAATGGCAAGTGAATAGGTGTTGCATCTTACTGGAATCCTTAAAACTTAAGGTTTCTTTATTTCCTCACGCGTGGTACTTAATTGTGATTGGAGTTGTAAAGTGTGGTAACTGGTATGAAATTGGAGTGATACGCTTGAACTTCTTTGCCCTTGACCAATTTTTATGCTAGTCTGCTTCAGAGTCCCTTGTACCTAGTTCCCACTATTGTTGAATGACCGAAGTTTGAACTTTAAATGTATTGATCTGCTAGAGTCCGTTCAATAATATTATTGTCATAGTACAAAGGCAACGTCTGGTTAGAATCATATTATTTTGATTTTATTGTGTAATGTGAAAATTCCCGTTGTCATGTATTTTAAGATAAGAGGAATAGTCCTATAAATTTATTCTTGTATGTTTTTAATGTTATAAAGTGCAGTGCCCGTGGCATGCACTCTGTTAGTTGTTGACAGGGTTTTTTGTGTACACATATCGTTCAGGTGATTATGTTTAACCCTAATGAGTTTGACGTGTACTTTCTAAGCACATCCTTTATAGATTACTTTATATCATTTTTGTCATTCCTTTAAATTTACCGACCTTTCTATACTTTGTTCCTACATAAATACCGAATACATTTTTGTATTTAAAAGTTAAAAAATATTTACTTATCAGCGTAAATCACGTAAATTATCAAATTAATTTTAAAATGGTGGCGTGTGGCAACGTAGAAATACAATTTAGTAGCCTTTAAACACACCACAGCCAACGTTTTCATGGATTACACACACATCCGCGAGCTGTGATTGGGTCAGACTTCACCCAATCACAGCTCTGCTCTCTCAGTTATGCCAATGTCTTATGTACCTATGTATTTATATTTCCTTATATGTTCATTATTTTTACTTGAGATTTGGTTCACATTAGTTTAGTATATACACTAACAACTTTTAAAAAATACAGTACCGTAGGTTTATAAATAAGACATGTGTAGTCGAACCTTCCGATACCTTCTGAAGGTCAAACTCATGAGGGTTAAAGTGTAAATATATATGAAGCTATTTATATTCATGTTTTTTTAATTAATGAATTGTATTTTTAATGAATCATTTGAGTTTTGTAAGATTTATATCGTAAACATAGTAGCGTTTTTACCCACTGTTCTAGTTTAGTAAATCAATGCAGTTTAATGGTTTTTCCCCTTTCTGTTTGAAGAGATTTTCTAATATACAAACAATCTCTGTGACTAATGAGTTTGGTGCTCATCAACTTACAAAAGTAATATTATAGCATACAAAAAGTTTAATAATAATGTTACAGAAAATTGAAATATAAAACATCTACATAATATACTGTAATTTAATTTCAACTTGAGTTCATCTTGATTTGTTATCTACATTACCATATTTGAAAGCTAATATTTACTATACCTCATTTCTACTGAATTTGATTCAAATATAATTCTGTTGGGTGGATGTAAAACTTATGGATGAAAAACCTTTGAAAATCTACGCAATACGCATCTTGTAGATTGATCTTAGTTCAAAAAATCATTCATTACACTATTATGGTATTTGAAATTTAACGATTTGAAATTACGATACAATGAGGAAATGACAAATATTTGAAACTAAGAAAGGGATCCTCAATTTATCTACAGTTACTGCTGACAAAATTAATTACTCTCACAATAATACATTTATTTGCTGTTTTTATAGATATTCACAATTTCCGTTTTATCTTCTTCAATTTCTTTGGTCACAATGTATCTGACTTCAGGAAATCGATATGTGAAGTTGATATTTAGAACATTATTTCATTTTATTTTTCATTACAATAAAATTAATTGCTATGCGACGATATAATTTGGAATATAAAATAATCATCGTTTCTTATTATTAAACTATATAATTAGTATACATGTTTATGATATAAGCTAAGTACTATTTACTCTACGTATTTACTCTTGAAGACGGTTATAAACTATTTGATGTTTTTTCACTCAGTCCATTTATCGCTCTCAGAAAGTACTCCCTAATCCCTAAAAGTCTTCATCCCATTACATCAATCATCTATTTACAAAATGAAGGTAACGAGAACATTAATATTTTATCAGCTCTAACTCGAGAGATCTTATCTTCGAGTGATTATAATATCAAAAGAGGAGAAAATAAATCATAATATTTATCAATCTTCTAATCAGGCAAAATATTTCTGCAATAAATATTTCTGCAATCAGCAATATATATAACCACAATTTGATTAATAAATATGAACCGATATCTTGATTTACTTTACTATTTTGGAAATTATTACTGAAGTAAATTAATTATAATCAAGGATCGCGAGCTTTTGATTGGCGATTGCATTCGATAGTAAAAATGATCCACATGGATTGATGCGATGAATACGTAATGAACTTAAAGATATTAATGAACTTATGATAGATTATTTCAATATTATTGATATTTTTCAATTTAGCAATTATACATGTAATTTGATAAACAGTTAAAGTATATAATATACAAATTACAATTTTAGTATATATAATATACAATTTACAATACACAAATCAATTATTCCACGGTTGAAACCGGATCGGCTACCGGGGCTGCGGAGAACCGTATATAAACGTCAGAAATGCTCCTCTCCCTTGGCAATATCTAACTAGTTTCCGTGCGCTCAATTCATTATTTCAATATTAAATCAAATATGCAAGCTTTTCGTGATTAATTCATTTCACAATTTTTTAAACAAATTCATTTCTTCAAATATTGATTAGTTCTCCTATCTAAGTATAGTTTTATTTTACTTTTTTATCCTTCTGTTATAGTATAGTTTTCTCTCATCTCCTATTTATAGCACAGTAATCTCAATAGGTTTTCATGTTACAAAATAATTTTATAAATCATATTCAATTTTGAGAATGTAAATAGTAATACGACTATAACATTACGACACATAATAAAATTGATACACGTAAATGGGCTTCATGATACAGGAACAAAAAATTCTATGAATCTAGAATATTTCTTGAAAGTTCATGAAAAACAAAAAAATTTCATACAATAATAAGAATTTGACTAAAATTGGAGAGGAAATGGGTTAAAAAAAACTAGGATTAAAAGTAGGGAATTTAAGTTCCCATTTTTATAGTCATTTATTACAGGTTTTTATTTTCATTTGAAATTGAATTGAAAACTACCTTTTAATTATCATTGAATAGGAATAGGCTCTCAAGAATAACACATTTAGTAAATTATTTCTAATAATATTAAATTATCTGTGGTGGTTTATGTGAGAAATACAGGGTGGCACAGAAAGGATGTCAAATATATGCTACTTAAATAAATGATAAATCTCAATAAAAATTGATCAATCTAAATGTTTTTGTATTATAAGTAACTATGGTTTGATGGCCCAAATTTTATTTCTATTTGAATTGCATCTTTATGAGCTTATTTGAAATCCAGATATATATGCCATAGACATTGTTAAGAGTTTAGACGGAAACTTCGATTGGATTTCAATTTCTATCTAAAGAAAAAGATTTCAAATAAAAGAGGATTCGTTCAGTAGATTGATTGTATACGTTATTTCATATGAAAAAGTTAGCGATAGAATTGTCCATATGATAACTATTATTATTATGGACATACCTATAATAATTATTATGGACATACCTATAATAATTATTATGGACATACCTATAATAATTATTATGGACATACCTATAATAATTATTATGGACATACCTATAATAATTATTGTGGGCATACTTATAATAATTAGTATGGACATACCTATAATAATTATTATGGACATACCTATAATAATTATTATGGTGATTTAATTTGATTCGAAACTTTCATTTTTATATTAGTTCATTGTTTTCAAATCTATATCTATCGATAACAATAAAACAATATTTTGAAATATACAATTTATACAACCAGAAATTTCAAACGTATTTCACAGTATTGTTAATTTTAAATATGATTATATACAGAATTTTCTGATATTATTGTGATCCATGATTTGATATTAAAAATGTTAGTTTCTAACATATAAACAAAAATTCCCTTCTTAATTTAGTTTCATATTATTGATAAAAGACTCACAATCGCTGTAATTTCTTCATCAAACAGGTTTTGTGAAGCCAGAGGTTCTTTGTATCAATTTAGTTTCTCCACGAGGCAGTTCATCGATAGGAAATCTGCTGCTGTGGAATACTGAGCAGGAACAAGTGAAATACTGTATCTGAACAGCTTAGGAAAAAGACTCCCAAGGTACAGATGTTCAATATTTTTCTATTGAATTAGAGTGATGATATAAAAAATGATGATACAAGTCAGTCGAAAAATGTATATATATTGAATTATTTGTTTATTGAAATTGAGAATGTGGGATTTGTTTCAGATTAGATTATAATAATCATTGCAATAACTTTAGTGAAAGCGTCTTGAATAATTGTATAACTTGATAGGAATACGAAAAAGAATCATGAATATCATAAGGAAAATAAATGAAGAAACTGCTCTCTCTGTTACAAGAAATTATATTCTTTGGAAACTGAACATGTTAAAAAAATGGTTCTACATAATATTTGTAGGTAGTTAAACTTTATTAGCAAAATTGCTAGCAATTCAGATTAAGGAAATCAATTCTATAAAATCAAGATCGTTTTCTGGGAATTCGAGAGAAATGAGTAGCCATTAAATGCTTTGATTGCGCAGAGGTGATGCGCAGTAGCCATCATGAAGTGCAATTGCAGAATTGATTGGTTATAAAACCAGTTAAGTGGACAATAAATTAGCCTTTCATTCGTTCTGATGGAGAAATACACTCTGATATACCAATAAAACTAAATGGACTTTCTGTGGATTGCGTCATTTCTAAAGCTGAAATTACTGTGTTCTATCTCTGATCACATAGATAAATCACAAAATGCATGAGCAAATCACTCATGATATCGAAAAAGGGGGTAAGACTAAAAAACAGTTATTGAGAAAGTTTAAAGTTTGCAAATGCGTTCAGTATATCACTAATTTTGACATAATGACTTTCTTCGTCAGCATAGTAGGTATGCCATTCTAACAACCTGTTAGCAGTCATAACTCATTTTGTACATTCTTTGGAGCCACACGAACCCCTTTTTCGTCAGCTTGATCAAGAATAGAAAAGATTCTTGTTTCCAAAAATATCCTGCAATTTGAAAAAAATGTATATTTATTATATTAAATACGGCTGTTTTATTACGATGATGTTAGTTATTGTTTATTCACCAATTACATAATTAAAAAAAGTATACCGTAGTTATGTAGTAATTAATCTCCATTAACTGAACTAATTGCTCACGCAATATATTTTTTAATTCAGCTGCATGTTGAGAGTAATTCTGTCCATAAAGAGGTGACATTGATTAGGAAACAGAAATTGTATCACATCAATATGGTGTAAATTGTATCACATCATTATGGTGTAAATTGTATCACATCATTATGGTGTAAATTGTATCACATCATTATGTTGTAAATTGTATCACATCAATATGGTGTAAATTGTATCACATCAATATGGTGTAAATTGTATCACATCATTATGGTGTAAATTGTATCACATCATTATGTTGTAAATTGTATCACATCATTATGTTGTAAATTGTATCACATCAATATGGTGTAAATTGTATCACATCAATATGGTGTAAATTGTATCACATCATTATGGTGTAAATTGTATCACATCATTATGTTGTAAATTGTATCACATCATTATGGTGTAAATTGAATCACATCAATATGGTGTAAATTGTATCACATCAATATGGTGTAAATTGTATCACATCAATATGGTGTAAATTGTATCACATCAATATGGTGTAAATTGTATCACATCAATATGGTGTAAATTGTATCACATCATTATGGTGTAAATTGTATCACATCAATATGTTGTAAATTGTATCACATCATTATGGTGTAAATTGTATCACATCATTATGGTGTAAATTGTATCACATCATTATGGTGTAAATTGTATCACATCATTATGGTGTAAATTGTATCATATCATTATGGTGTAAATTGTATCACATCATTATGGTGTAAATTGTATCACATCAATATGGTGTAAATTGTATCACATCAATATGGTGTAAATTGTATCATATCATTATGGTGTAAATTGTATCACATCATTATGGTGTAAATTGTATCACATCAATATGGTGTAAATTGTATCACATCAATATGGTGTAAATTGTATCACATCAATATGGTGTAAATTGTATCAGAACAATTTAATATATAGAATTGTTCCACTACGATGATTAATTTATTAAAACTATTATGAAATAGTTTTAATGAATATATTATAGTATTAATATATGTTATTTACTATTTGCATGGGCTTTACCATTGTATTATGCATATGCAAAATATATAACGTATTGTAAATAAATGATTTTATTCTTTATTTCACTTGTATAGTGAAAGTTTTCACTATACAAGTGACTATAGTTTTCCAACTCTTTTTATTTGCTAAGAATTTCATCTTGAATTAAGGCAATTTCCTAGTCACATCTTTTGCCAGTAGTTTCCAAGGCAACTCCTTCTTGTCACTTTGATCTGCTAACTGCATTCACTAGAGAGTATATTTGTAATACAAAATAATTAGAAACTAACATAAATATACGTTTGAAGTCTTTCATCAAAAAAAGAAATAAATCATCTAGACATAGTTAAAAAATATTGTTAAAAGTATCAAATGAAACGAATGAAAAAATAAGATTAGCGACAGAAAAAAAAAATTTATTCAATAATAAAGGTATATAAATTATGTGCCTTTTTAATGATTTTTTTTATATGGCCTTTGGTTCCGAAGCAGACGTTAAACCCCTACTAAAAAAATTATAATTAATGATTTTTTGAATATGTGATTTGCAATATAATATGAAATTTAAAAACTATATATCGATTATTGAATAATTCATTTTGTGTGTTCTTTCCTCGTGAATTGAACGGAAAGATGCATGGAACATAGATAACTATAGAACATAAGGAGCAATTCCATGCATAGTTAACTATAGTTCTATAGTTATCTCTAAATATGCTATCATCATATATCATTAGATGTAATGAATCTATAAATCACTATGTGTGTTCCGTTTTGGCCGAAGAGTCAACAACGCTATACATGCAATGGCAGATATCGTAGTTTTTCATTTAATCAATAAAAAATATTAGGTACCAGAGAGGTGAAGAAAGTACATAAATGAAACCCAAAGTCTTGGAAAAAACATTGCATATAGTAACTGAACATTTGATGAGTTTCCTTTAAGTGGTGATTTAATCATATTTTGTTAAATAATGAGATATTCATTCACATATTCAGAAAATTATTTTAAATTTACATTCGCATTTTAATATAAGATTGTATCAATGATGTATATTATACAATGGTTGAAATGACACGTGCGCTAATGCTAAAACACTTCAAAATATTAGAACAGTGTTGATCTAAACACATTGCCAGAAAAGGGTTTGCCGACAGGTCAACTTGTCAGGCTCTTTTCCTGGCGACAGATTAGAAAATTGCCTGTCAGATTCAGTTGGCCCCACTAGCAGTTCTGAAGCAGATAGGACTAGAGTCAGATAGAAGAGTAATACCACAAAAAGAAAGAGAGAGTTAGACAGAATATGTTAGACAATATAGACCATTTGAATTTTTCGCGAGGAGTTTGAGGTAAAATGTACCACCAAATTTGTCGAACCTACATTGCAAACTTTCACTAACTTCAATTCCTGAATAATCTTCCAAAATATTTCTAAAGATGAGACTTCAAATGAGTTCCATTAGAAAAGTTTGACTTGCCTCATGCGAACATGTCTATAAACTTCGCGTCAAACCTTCCTGAGAATTTGCAATCAACTTCTAATGATGATAACCTATGTGAGAACCTTCTGAAATTAAAAAGAACGTCATCTTACTTTTCATGAACATCTTGTAAAGGTAAAATCTATTAAGGGTAAAATTAAATATTTTCCAGATTGTGCATAATTAATAATGTAGTTTAGAATTTATTTACTTTTCAAAAAGCGTCATTTTTTTGATAAATAGATCAACTGTTGTTCCCGGATTGTTTGAATCGGTTCTAGGACATTTAGCACTCAGGCATTTCGTCCAAAGGACAATTCATCCGCAGATAATCCGTCCACGAATTACTATATTTTGTATTTTAAAGTTTATATGGGATATATTTCATATTATTTTTCATTATTACATTAATAGCCAGGTGTAAACATTCACTATCATTATAGTGATTTAAGCGGAAACATTTCATAAGAACACATAAAATATTTATCCATCGATTACAGTTTTAAAATAAGATATGATAAAATGGTTTACTGTATCATTAAATTATTCACATCGTTTAATATTTTGCAGTAATAATATTATTATACATTGGTTTATTATGACGTTATTACGTTTAAATAATTAGACGAAACACTAAAAAGTACCAATATATAAATATTTCTTTTACATTACATTTAATTATCAATCACTTGTTTAGTAGTATATTATGTGTTTAAATGTATAATGTATGTATGTCAAACAAATCATTTTGAAAAATTTAAACGTTTCTGTTGGAGAAAATTTCGAGATAGATAATCCATATCTCCTAACAGAAACATTGTTTTTTTTAAAGGAGTTGCTGAATAAAAATGATTTTGTTCGTCTTCAGATCGCAGTGTCCTCTTGCGGTCTGAACTATCCTTGTTAAAATTAAAACTTGTGCCTTCATTTTTGTACTTAATCACATTTCTCCAAATTTTCAATATTTTATAAAAAGAATAGTTATATGAATACTCTTAAGACCTGGAATTAAATATGTTTTATTAATGGAGTTGTTGTCTAATAAAGATATTTTTAGTGTTTGAACTTACTTCATTGTCCGTCTTCTGACCATTTTTCGCAGGGTCATTTTCATTTAATAACAATAAAATTGTCATTTTATTCATAAAAATGAATGAAACTCTATGAAAATATAACAGATGATGGAAAAAGATTTAATTAACTAAATAATACTTGAAAAAAAATGTACCGCCAATAGTTGTTGAAATATACGAATTTATAATTGGGTAAACTTTTTTGTGGGTCACCCTGTATGGTTTAGGAGTAGTTTAAACCGTAAAGTACACATTTGAAAAAATGTGTTACTATGATATTGTAATAAAAAATTGTAGACACATTTTAATAGTCGTTATAAACTATGCTGTTATGATTTATTTTGTATGATTTGAGGTACATTACAAATGGTATTGAACACAAATAATTTGTATATAAATATGAATGAAAAATGTGAGTTGAAATGATGTTCGTTAAATCAACATGATCGATTGTGAGTAACTACAACTGAATTATTCCTATTGAAAAAAAAACGAGTGAATCTCTTCAGAGTAAATCAAATATTGATATATGGTCCATTAGGTTGATTTCATAAATAATCTGAGCCTTAAATCTCTAGGTTCCCCTCTGCAAATCTCTCCTTTAAACTGAGATTGATAGCGTAAAGAATTTGATTGATATAGTCTTCAATTGGTGATACGCATGGAGTTACTACTTCATACTTTGTACCTTTGTATTCGTCAGCAGCAGATTAGATGAACCACTTTTGTTATATTTACTAAAAATTGGAGAGATTTGTTGTATCTCGATTCAAATTTCTAATTGACGAAGGATTCAATTGATGTTGTTTTTCTAGTAAAGTACTGCAATAAAGAATTGGACGAAATTTAAGCTATAACATTTTGGCTACGTAATCTTTGAACATAATATACTGTAGACAACCAAAGCTTGATATACTTTAATATCTTTTGTTTATTTAAAATGTTCATTCAAAACGCCTGTTTTTTACTGATATTCATAAATATTGCTCATAATCTTCCCTTCCCTTTCCAATCCAAATTGTTAGTGCTCGTGTGACAGAACAGAAGCTTCCTGAAAGAGGTACTGTCTCTAAAGTGATGACTCCCTTTGAAGGAGAAGGAAAAACCTCTTCACCAAACATAGATCTGGCTGAAACCCCAAGCTTTCTGACAGAAACCGACAGATTGTTAATTGAATTGTTGGGGCAAATCGCAAGACCATGGCTCCTAAAATCACTACAGAGCTCAATAAACTCCTACAGAGTGCAGTTTCCACAAAAATTGTTCTACGGGAGCTGCATAAATATGGATTATAAGGAAGTGCTGCAATGGTTTTCATATGTTGTCTCAATCACTATAAATAACTTATTTATGAACATAAGTGGTGAGACATGTAACGGCACAGTCACTCGGATTTATTAAAGAGAATAATTACCTTCATTTTTACATAGTTAATATATTCATAGTATTAGAATTGACGATTATTAGACATGTATATAATTCAGGATGTTTGTTGTAACTTGAAAGGAATTAGTTGAGGTAAGTACATAGTTTGTTATTAATGATGAATAAATAGTTGCAAAAGAATATTTATTAAATTAACAGGGAGTTGACTTTAGTCATACTGTTTGCAATACTAAAATAAACGATGTCATAATTTGAATATTTTTGGTATGCCGCTAAATATATTTCCTGTTTAGTATGATTTAATTAATGACACCGAAAAAAAAACCAAGCATCAAAGGTCTAACCTTCTTAATTACATTGTAGTTATGACAACAGAGTTGTTTGCGAAATACCTCCCCCCCTTCTTCATCTTAAGGGGGGGGGGGGGGCAGTTCTTGATGTTTTGAAATATTAAATGCGGAACAAAGGATTTGCCGAATGAAATTAAAATATATTGTTTGATGTGATCTATTATTAATTATAATACAAGCGTGCAATAATATTCGAATGAAATAGGTTAGAGTTAGATATTATGACTGGTATAATGAAAATGATGATCAAAATACAAGATATAGCATTTCAAATGAATTTTGTTATCAGTTTGTCATTAGCATTATAGAACTTCCAAGAAACAAAATTCACCGCATTTAAATTTCTCACACATTTGTATAAATGCAGTTACCTTACTAATCACTTCTCTCTTTGGTTCGTATTATAATACAAATAAAATGATATAGAATTTTGTTATACAGGAACAATCCACTGATGATACTTTAATTGTCTTTTAGTTATCATATACCATATGCATATTTATTAGTATACTTATGCTTATTTTTAGTAATTTTGTTTCATATTCAATACACTTCAGTCTCTATTTAATTCAGATTCTAAGTCTTCAGAAAGACATTCTGCAGTTTATTTTGAAGCTTGGCTATAAGTACCCAGTCTGAGAATCACGAAAGAAAATCAACATTTTTCCGTCGAAAATACATGATTGGACCTGAACGAAAAAAATTTGTACAATATTTTCATATCATATTTACCTTCTATCTGCGACTGTAAGTTGATCGTAATACAATTATTATTAACTTAGAGTATATTTTCTATCTTGACACATGTAATGTTTGATAAACGTAGAATGTGGTAAACCCTACTTCAAAAGATGAGTTCCGCTATTAGGGTACCACCAGGATAATGACAGACAACAACCTCTCTAAGCTACTGTATTTCAACGACTAACTACTACAAAGGAGAGACTCACCGTCTCTAACTACTCTACACCGTTACGTACATACAAACAGACATGTACACTTATGAACGTGTGATGCCATGTAAGCATCACAACTTAGTAGGACTTACTTATCTAATGAACAGAAAATATAGGAACATAACAGTTCCCCCACGTTTAGCTTATAACTATAATATCATATAAAGAACATAAAACAAACGTAATGATTTTGAAATTCGAGCTAAATACATTATTACAAAATAAATCATTTAAACCAATAATATAAAAGAAAACAAAACATGTTACATCAGGTTAATAATATGTTAACCTATCAGGAGCATTTCTAGCTCTAGTGCTTACAGATCTTCGAGGAGTTACAGGAATGGGTGGTTGCGTAGTTAGCGGATTATCAACTGATTCTAATGTTGTGAAATTCGGTACTGACAACAGCTGATTTGAATGTCTTTTCCAAATAATGTTTAAATCATGAACTTTAACGTTATAAACATTATTACCAACTTTTTCAATAACCATAGCATCAAACCATTTCTGTCCTCCCCTCACGTTTAAAGCTAGAACGCTAGTTCCAACTTCAAACTGCGGAAATGTTCTAAATTTACTATCATCATTTTCAGAACAAAACTGAGGATTAATTCTGTCTCTAACATTTATTAGTTTCCTATTATTTAAGGCTACAGATGGAACAATTTGAGTGATACTATGAGGTACCGAACGATATTGAAATAATACTTTGCTTAATTTATACTTAAATGAACAATTAGAAGGAGCTTTCTTTAACATGTCTTTAATAACACGAACACCACGCTCGGCTTGACCGTTGGAGGCTGGTGAATAAGGGGGAGGTGTTAAATGCTTGATTGCATTTCTGGACAAATATGAGCGAAATTCAAATGAAGTGAAACAGGATGCGTTGTCTGAATCAAGCACATCCGGTAAATCGTTGCGTGCAAAGATCAAACCGAGAGTATCTATGGTATCATTAGTACTAGTCAATTTCACGATTTCTACTTCAATATATTTCGTGAGAGCATCGACCACAATAAGACATGTGACATTTTCTACAAAGAAGTGGTCTATGTGAATACGTCCCCAAGCTCTTGATGGAGCTGGCCACGTAATGTTAGAAATAGCAGGTTTACAACGAACAGATTGACAAACTTTACAATTTAGAACAAGAGATTTAATGTCAGAATCCAAACCAGGATACCAAATTAAAGATCTTGTTAGAGCTTTCATTGCCACAATGCCAGGATGATTTTCGTGAAACAAGTTAAGGACTTTGGCACGTAATATGTCAGGAATGAAAACTCTGTTTCGATACATAATACATCCTTTAGTTATTGTTAAATCATGAAAGACGGATTTAAATTTTGACAACGTTGAATTAGTGATGCGATCCGGAAATCCTGTCCTAATATATTGCTTTAATGTAACAAGATCCGGATCGTTGTCAGTGTGATCTTTGATATCTTTACATGAAATATAATCATTATCCAATGTTTGCAAAGTACAAACAATTTCATAAGGTTCTGCTTCCATTACAGAATCAGGCAATGGTAACCTGCTAAGACAATCTGAGTGAACGTTATCTTTACCACGGGAGTACTCAAAGATGTAATTAAACTGACTCAATTTAAGTGCCCATCGTTGAATACGAGCGGAACAAGTTATAGGGACTGGTTTATCTCTTGCAAATAACTTATGTAGTGGTTTTTGATCGTTGCAGATTACAAATTTAGAGCCAAGTAGAAAATTTCTGAATTTTTCCAAACCAAAAATCACACTGAGCGCTTCACGTTCTATATTACTATAGTTTCTTTCTGCTGAATTAAGAGAACGTGAAGCGAACTGTATAGGTAACCATGCAGTGTTACTATTCGGTCTGGTCAGTAACACCGCACCTAACCCATACGATGAAGAATCGGTTTCTAATTTAAGGTCATAGTTTGGATCATAATGTTGCAAAATTTCATGAGATACAAATAGTTGTTTAACAGTATTAAAACAATCTTGTTGCGCCGAAGTCCATCTAAAAACAGAATTCTTCTGAAGCAAAGTGTACAATGGATTCATTGTTTGAGCAAAATTTGGAATGAAACGAGAATAATAATTACACAGTCCAAGAAAAGCTTGGACTTGTTTAACATCTTTGGGCTCAGGCGCTTCAAGAATGCTTTTGATTTTGTTCGGATTTGGATGCACACCCGATTTGCTGAAAACATGACCAAGATAGTCTACCTTATCACAAAGAAATTTACATTTGTTAACATTCAATTTAATGCCTTTTTCTTCTAAAGCAGCTAATACCCTACGTAAAACCACCATGTGTGATTCAGTATCTTTAGCCAATATCAAGACGTCGTCCTGATAAACAATTATATTATCAATATGAGATAAAGTTTCAGATATAAAAGACTGAAAAAGACCAGGACTAGCAGTGAGTCCAAAGGGTAAATAATTATACTGATATAAACCATGAGGAGTATTAATAACAGTATATTGCTTGGATATCTCGTCAAGAGGGAGCTGTAGAAAAGCTTGAGACAAATCGATTTTAGAAAAAACAGTGGCTTTGCCTATGCG
The DNA here is from genome assembly GCA_947561585.1 of Caprella mutica. Lineage (NCBI taxonomy): Eukaryota > Metazoa > Arthropoda > Malacostraca > Amphipoda > Caprellidae > Caprella > Caprella mutica. The sequence goes on along the minus strand of CANNZV010002563.1, from coordinate 39,794 downwards.
AGAAATAACATCATCAACAGTAGGTAGTGGTGTTTGTACAGGATTCAAAAACTTGTTTACTGTGAAAGAGAAATCACCACATATTCTCAAAGAACCGTTCTTCTTAAAAACAATTACAATGGGTGAAGCCCACTTAGATTTGAAAATTTTCGTCAATTTACCATCATTTACTAGCCTTTGTAATTCATCACCTACTTTATCTCTTAACTTTATAGGTACTTTTCTTTGTCTAGCATGAATGGGAACAGCATTAGGGTCAACATTCAAATGAACAGTTTCTTTAACGCTTGAAACAAATGAATCTGATAAAAAGTTTTTGAACTCTGAGAAAACATCGTTAGTGAAATTAATTTTATCTGGAAATAATATTTTGATACCTAATCTGTTACACAAATCACGACCTAATAAGTTAACTTTATTGTTTGAAACTACAAAAAATTTGTGACTGAAGGTCCTATTATTATCATAACAAACGTTAATACTAGTTTCTCCAATGAGATCAATCTTTTCACCATTGTAAGCGTGTACCTGACGAGAAGAAGGCTTTATAACTGCCTGAGCACTAACTGCGTCATTATACCGAAGTGTTGAAACAGATGCACCAGAATCTAGTTGAAAAGAAATATCTATTGTATTTAATTGACATACAATAGAAAGAGGTTCGTCAGTGACAGGCGTTACAATGGTGTTTACATTAAAAAAGAATCATCATAACAATTGTTTCTATGTTGTAACTTATCAGAGCCAGCATCATTGCACGCACATACATTAGAGCTGAGAGGAGAGGCGAGTAGAGATGTACGTTCAGATGAAGCATTGTTGGTGCGTGAACCAATGGGAGAGTAGCGCGGGAAAGCTTGAGATGAACTGTGTAAGTTTTGAGAACTTGTGTGCGCTTGTGCTCCAGAAGTACCACATAGAGAATTAACAGTCATCTGATTTGTGTGCGTGTTAATTGCGCAGCAACTCAATGGTGTGTCCTCATGTACGTGATTGCATGACGATCGATAATTCCCACCTCTGAAATTTTTATTTTTCTGACATATGCGAGCAATATGCCCACGTTTATTACAGATATTACAAGTCTTATTTTTAGCAAAGCAGTCGTTGGAGAAATGCTTTCCTTTCTCACCACAGCGATAACACAAATAGCTTTCTTTAGGAACATTCTTCTTGAAATTGTTTGATTTATTGATGTTATCGCACGAATTATCTAATTCATAGTCAGAAGGGCTAGATGTAGAATGAATATGATGACGAGATGCATGAATTTTATCAACATCTTGACGAAAAGTTTCAAGAAGTTTTGCACGTTCAAGTGTTGCTCTAAATGTTAAAGTATCACATTCTTGAATGAGAGTTGACAAAATGGATGAAGAGCGTAGACCAGCGACAAATATGTCGCGTAACAATCTATCTAAACAATTTGAAGGGTATTTGCAGATTGATGCTAGACTGTTTAACTTACGAGAATATTCCTCAAGACTTTGACCAGTTTGTTGTTTGCACGTGAGAAATTGCACAGACGCACCAACTGTTGAGGTGGCAGTTGAAAACTGTTGTAAAAGATGATCCTGAATATCATCATAGGTGGCGTCAACTAACTGAGTTGGAGCAAGTCTGCGTTGCAATTTTGAAACGATACTGACAGGGAGAAACTTTAGAAGGACGCTGGCTTTCTTGATGTCGTCATTACGTACTTTGTGAAGTGGTTCAGACATTTGACACTGGAATCTTTGAAAGAACTCCTGGATGCTTTCCAGTTCTGGATCGAACGATGAACATGCACTAGGAAGTGACATGTTGAGATATTGCAGCGAAACTTGATAGAATAAGAACTAGACAGTATTGTATACTTGAGAGGTTGCGGAGAACGGTGCAGTTGATAACTTCACTTGAAAATAACACTTTCACTGTATAAAAAAAACTTTTCCTTGTCGCCAATGTAATGTTTGATAAACGTAGAATGTGGTAAACCCTACTTCAAAAGATGAGTTCCGCTATTAGGGTACCACCAGGATAATGACAGACAACAACCTCTCTAAGCTACTGTATTTCAACGACTAACGTCTAACTACTACAAAGGAGAGACTCACCGTCTCTAACTACTCTACACCGTTACGTACATACAAACAGACATGTACACTTATGAACGTGTGATGCCATGTAAGCATCACAACTTAGTAGGACTTACTTATCTAATGAACAGAAAATATAGGAACATAACAACACATTAAGTATAAATACGAATAAGTAATATAGTATCCTTTTTCTGACTAATATTTACCATCGATCTACTACAGTTATTAGATTGAAATTTATCATTGATTTAGAGTCAAATTATTATCATGAGACTCAGACTGCAAGGTGATAGTGATATATCATCCATTTTCTGCTTAATGGTTACTTCAGACAGAAATTATATGAAACTTTAATGTTCTTATATTCGTACTACTCACACCATTATTGTCTAAATTGTTATTCCCGTTTTGATCAGTTCTGATACAATTGTGATGAATTATGATATCTATAAATATTGCCGAATCAGACAAACAAGATATAATTTCGACTAAATTCAGTAGTATGTCTGAAAGCTGTGGTATTCAGTGATTCAAATTCCAATTTAAATTACTGAGTTTTCAAAAAGTTTATGTAAGGAATGGAATTTTGATTAAATAGTATAGAATATACATACAACATTATTTAATATTTATCATATATAAAGATTAGAGAAGTGCCTCATCGTGTGTTATGAAGTTCAGTGGTGTGAAGCGTGAAGTCAACTTTCAAACCAACCACTGGCTCTTGGAAGAACTTGATTGCGAAGAGTGAAAAAAAGAAATTGGTTGAATGTACAACAAATACCTAGGATATGGATTAGATAATCAACAAACAATAAGATTTTTTTTTTCAAGATTGTTTTGATTTTTGAAGTGAATTAACTGATTAACATTAAAATTGATAGTAAAAAAATCATTTGCACTACATTAAATGTAACATTGAGTGTCAAAACAGAAATTAGAATCAATTATTATTGACGCGTTCGGAAGGGCATAAGCAAAAAAATGAAGTTTTCTGTGGAAATTCTCAAATAAAGAGAGCTGTATGGGAGACTGAGTGTTGGACCATAAAGGTATTTTGTTAGGAATATTATTCAACAATAAAATAACTAATCAATGAAATAACTAATCTGATATACTTTATTTTACAAATTAACTTAAAATTACTTATTTACCGTTTTTCATATGAACTAAAAATGTTAAAGTTAAAAGTTAATAAAGTTAAAAATGAAAATAAACTTTAACAATGAAAATTTTCAGGGTTACGATTATATTATAATTTTGGATGATCTGAAATAAATATAATGGATTTAGTGCAGGTGATAATTTGTTTTTATTTCACCTAGTAAATATTTTTAGAGGCTGCTCTTGTCATTCTGATTCTTCTCATTGAACGAGAAATTGGAAAAGTATAAAAAAGAAATGGATTTAAAAAATGACTAATTCATCTCAATGAAAATAAATAAATCCATAAATAATGAATAGGTTATTATTAAATATTAATATATTATTGTCATCATTCATTTTTATTAAATGACTTGCTTTTTCAGAATAGTGGTTTTCAGTAGAAACAATCAAGTGATAAATTGAAAGAAAATATTAAATAACGGACTCTACCTACAATATATTCGTAACGATCTTCAGACTGTGTTTCAGCCACTTCCTCACTCTTTTCCGTAGTTACAATAAAACGGTAAGAAGTTCAGTAAGAGATGTTCCATTATCTCTACTGATAAGTATATTAGTAAGTTTTATCGATCGTACTAAGGTTATTAACCATTCAATAAGAATAGTTAGACCAACACTCAAAAATAATTATGATATCTTCTTCGTGGGAACATTGCAGACACATTACGTTCCACATCTCTTCTATCCCTACCAACGATCCCGTGTGTGAATTATCAAATAAAAATGTAAAAGGTGATTAACGATGAACTTATAAAATAGTATTTTTTCTTCATCAAATAATATCTTTATGAATATTTAACTATAAAATTAATGTTTATTTCAACATAAAAATTAAATGCAAAAAAATAAGACAGTAATTAACAAATATAATATTTGAAGGAAAACATTTTTATTTTGAATTTTGAAATAGCAAATGCGGGTATTATTAAATTTTATGATTTAGGATTCTTATCTCAATGACCACATATATTTTTTCAAATGGTAAACACTAATTATAATTAATTTGGATCTTTTTTAGAATTAGGGCACATTGAATAAATAAGAATAAACAGATACAGGTATCATATATACAAGGTTAAGTTAAGGATTAGTACGAATACAATAAAAAAAAACATAAAAATTAATTATTTATTAGATAAAAGTCTGCAATGTCTTGAAATTCTCTGAATGATTAACTGTTAAATGCTTGTAATTTTGTGACAAAGATTGTATTCCACTGTATGATCTCCACATGTAAATATTTCTTTCTTGTAAATATTTCACTGCTTCTTCTTTTGTATGCACTTTTCTTGCTAGTTCAAATATTGTTTGTATGTTGATGGTTTAAACAGACAGGTAATTTATTTAGCATTCTCAATCAATATGTCGTAGCCTTGTATATATGATACCTGTATCTGTTTATTCTTTGCAAATTAATCGGCAAATACAATGTGCCCAAATTCCATAAAAAGATCCATTAATTTCATTGTGTTCTCATAAAAATAATTGAATTAAAGCGAACAATTATATTATTTTCTATGTAAAGCATCGGTTGATGTTTTATTACAGTTAAGTGTCGTCGCTGAAGGTTTTATTAAGTAGGTGAAAGAAAATTTACATATATTATACATTCAAATATATAGTAATATTTTACAATGAATATTAAAATGGTAAAGTTGAATCCTTGAAAAACGAAGAGTAAATAAACCTCATTAATTAAATTACAAACAGTTAAATCGTATACATGGGAAATATAACAAGTAAATTATAACAAATATACTATTTATTTAATAATTTGCTTTTGAATGAAGATATTTATACTATTTAAACTATTTATATTTATTATATATTATTTTTGCATTCAGTAACAAAGAGAATTTGAGTGAACTTTTAATGGCTAACTGTAGTAAAATGTAGTGTAGTGATTTGTAATCACTAGCTTTAATAAATATTCTCGAAGTATAAGAAATATATTGTATTCAATAGCTTAATTAATTATTCTCACAATAATATGAAATTAATACTTTGTATGGATGTTATATTAATTCAATGTATATTCAATCTATAATATAATTAGATTTTCACTGTTAGATTAAGTTCCCATGTTCTTATAAATCTAATGATTTGCTTATCTTTGTTGGTGTTAGAAGTATAAACATTAGCTAGGCAGTCAAATCGATAGAGTCTCATCAGAGATGTTTTGTATATATGTTTTTTAATCGCTAACATTCTAAATGCAGTCAGAGTATTAGGATGGTACTGCAGTTTAATAACCATATAATGTTAGCTTCTTGAATTAATCTGTTACGAACATCTATCAAGTTGTTTTCAAAATAAGTAGAAGCTATCTTGGATGCACTCGAATGTTTCAATATTTCTAACACGAGTCATAGTATGTTTGGTCACTATATAAGAGACTGTTTCTAGGCTTCTGATCTCATTTCAAATTATCTATTACACGTGTAACAACTAACCTAGCCAATTATATTGGTAAGTTTCGGTGAATAACATCTGATTACCTATAGGTGTTTGATATTTTCTGTGTTATATATAACATATAAAGTTATCATCTATTATAATGTTTTACAGTGTTAGATAAGTTATATCAGTTTCTGTAATATTAATAGTTGGGGTTGAAGTTTAATACTGTAATACTTTTTATTGAAATATATTATGTCTGTTATTTTCATAAAATTCCCATTGTAATAATTGTTATTATGTTTTGCCTAGCTATGTTATATCTACTTTTTGTAAATTAATTACCAATTTTCATTGTGTTCTGCAGGCTTTGACCACTAACATACACAGTCTTACTCTTTGTAAACAATTATTCTCGTGAATATATTACTTTTGTGTTGGTTTAAACTTTATTTCCAACCTCCAGGTTACCTCCTACCAACCAATTTTAATTTCAAATCAAACGATTAATTATAGCAAACAGCCATTTAGCTTGCAAAAACCACCAGTACGCTAAAGTAGTACAGTGAGACTTGTGATGTAATGATTTGATATAGTTAGTACGTCATTAGTATGTCACTATAAATGTGAGCTTTGTAGAACGAACGAGTTAGTTCGCAGGTAGCCACCGCTCAGAAAACATCTCTTGAGCACAGTTCGCAGGTAGCCACCGTGCAGTGAACATCCTCTAATCACAGTCGCAAGTAGCGTCAGTGTAGTCAACATCTTCTGATCAGTCTTGCAGTTAATTCCTTGAGCACAGACACCAACTAAAGTTTCGTGAAGTAACAACGATAGTACTTGTGATAAAACGAGAAGATTTTTAACACGTTGAAGGTGTGAATACTATTTGACTATTTTAGTGAGAAATTTCAGTATAAAAGTTAAATAAGAACAGTGACTAAGTAAACAACAGAGTTGTTGTTGCCAGTGAAAGATCACCAGGTCACCAGTTACTGCATGGTAGTCATATACCCAGTCAGAAATTCTACACAGACGAACAAGAAGAGGAGCTGTGGAGGAATAAAAAAGATAAGTCATCCATTATTTTTTGATATTATTAAATCATTAATTTTCCCAGTGCAGACGATTATCTTATTAGTAGAATATAATCAGTATAAATTTTTTTTTCCAAACGATTGATAAAATAAGTCATAGGTAAAGTAGGATATGTGGCGATTTTTTTTATGAAAAAATAATATATGATAATCACTAATCTTTTGTTATTCAATAAGAAAGGGGAGAGAGAGAGAGAGTTCTTGAAGTTTAAATATGTTGTTAGGAGGAAAATTTATAGCAATTAAGTATGAGTTAAATAAGAATATGGCAACTGTCAGTTTGACTCAATTTGGAATGAAACCATTAAGTAGGTATAAAGGAGACGGGAGAAAGAAAAAAATAAAATAAATGTTTAAGTGAGTGATTAGAGACGGTGGTTATTTGTGATACTCCGTGCATGTCACGTTAAAATTAGAGTTAAATGAAGTTTGTGGTAAGCTGAAACCATGGAGAAAGTTAATTTTTCTCAGGTAAGTTTTCGGTAAAGCTGAAACCGTATAGTAGTTTGTGGTAAACTGATACCATGGAGAAAGTTAATTTTTCTCATGTAAGTTTTCGGTAAGCTGAAAACCGTATAGTAGTTAGTGGTAAGCTGAAACCATGGAGAAAGTTAATTTTTCTCAGGAAAGTTTTCGGTAGAACTTAAACCGTAATTTATAGTTCGTGGAAAAGCTGAAACCACAGATTCAGAGAAAGTTTGATTTTCTCAAATGAGTTATAGCGGTATGTGAAACCGTAAAGTGAATTAATGAGGTTCGATAAAGGGTCGAACAAGTTGATTAAAGAATGTTATGAGTAACCAGTGTGATATGGGTTAAGGGTTAATAACAATAACGCAAAAGTGCGATTAAAGAAACTACTATGACACTGAGTAGTGCAATAGAGATGTATGCATGTGATTAGTGAAGTCAGTGTATCTCCTGTACCAGTGTCTGAGTCAGTTAATAAATAGACATCCGGTGATCCAAGTAAGTATCACGGTGTAAGAACATGAATGTGAGAAGTAAGAATGGGTCAGCATAAAAAATAAAAGCAGACACGGTTACACGAAAGGAAATGTGTGTGGAATAAAATAATATCACAATGCAAAAGAGTGACAGATGTTTTATTCAGTTTATAGGATAAAAGAGTATTGCATCGATCAGCAATATTAATGAGACATTAATCAGTAAAAATGATGAGATTATAAATTAACTTACGTCTATATTTAAAATATCTATGATATTAATGTTATGAATTCGCAAAGAAAATGAAATTAATACTGAAGAGTGAATTTGAAAATAAGTAATCACTATGGGTGATTAATAAATTATAATACAAAATATTTATGCCAGGGGTCACAAATGCTAATATTTTCTCTGTTTACAGAATTCAAAAAACGAAGAAAGAAGAACGGACAGCAGAGGAACCATTACAGTGGTCCCATATCAAAAAGATGAAGAACGCAGATCCAACAGTTGCTGATCAAGTCATGAACGTAACGCTAGGAAGGACACCTACCTCAGCGAAGGAGTCAAGAAACAAAAAGAACCACAAATCCACACAACCACATGAAACCACATAGCACATATAAGTTATCAAGAACTTTAATAGCTTTTTAATGATCAGCAGATTAACAAGGAATCACTGAATCAAAACAAAAAGCACCAATGCAGAATTTATAATATTATATTAATTGATGACTCAGCTTGTTTACTTAATAGAAGTACGCGGTCTATTAGGTGAGCATATGAATTGAATTAATATTCATACTGTGAATATTTAGAAGTGAATATTTAGAAATAAATATTTTTTCATATTGAAATACTAATTAGATTTTGATGATTAGAAAATTTTAGAGTCAAAATAAATTAGGAATTTGCAGGAATGAACTATTTTTAAATTAATATACATAAATGAAAAGGTTATATTTATAACTAATTTGCAGTAAAATATTAAACTAACTTTAAATTTTTCTGAAGAAAGAATTTAATAGTAAATTTTATTCAACAAATTAATTAAAAGATAGAAATTCTATTTTTAACGGAAGGATGTTAATTTTAATTGCACGATTGTTGAATCAATGTTAATTTTAAGAATATTTTAGAGAGGTCAGTGAACCCATTATGATAATTATATTGAGTATCTATGAAATTATAATTGCTTTTTAAAATCAAACGACTCAGAATTTGAATAGAAATAAGGAAGTTTATTTAATCTCTTTGATGTTATATGTAAGTTTGAAATATTTTATATACATAGTATATTTTCTTTTTTGGATTTCTGAAGACTATTTAATATCGACATTCAGAAAAAAAAGAGAAGAAGAAACGAATTATTATTAAATAAATGTTTAAAATTCTTGCAGTTATAGGTTAGATGTTTATGATTGTTCAATTTGAATTTTAGAATTTTTCAATTTGACTTTTAATGTTTTGAATTTTAGGATTTATTAAAATGGGATTTATGTTTTTAAATTTTAGAATTGTTTAATTGAAAATGAAGTTTTGAAATAAATATTTTAAAAATCATTTTCAATTTAAATGGAAGGGGGAGATATGTGATATAATGATTTGATATAGTTAGTACGTCATTAGTATGTCACTATAAATGTGAGCTTTGTAGAACGAACGAGTTAGTTCGCAGGTAGACAGCGAGTTACCAATTGGCTCGCATGAGATACACACCTTATCTCAAGTCTTAGTTAGTGAGACCATTACTTGTGAGTGTTTTAGTGAAGTTACACAGTGTATTTACCATTGCTTGATAATCGAATATATTCTCTTTAAAGTGTTATTTATACTAAGTTATTATCCTAAATACAGTTAAGCGTGGACCAGAGGCCTGAGGTCGGAACCATATTGGCAAGGTGGTTCTAGGGCATGGTACCATGAGTATTTAGCAGAAAGAGATATATTGAGAAAAAGGAATCTGAAAATAGTAAACAGAGTAAGATTCTAATCACACGTAACCCATATAGTGAACCGTTAGAAGGTTTCACAGTTGATGAGATAACCCCACAGGGGGAACCGTCACAGACTCCTGAGTTATGAAGTATTGGTTCCTTCATAACTCAGGGACACTTCATTACTCAAAGTCACTTCATAACACAGAGCCACTTCATAATTCAGGGACACTTCATTACTCAAAGTCACTTCATAACTCAGAGCCACTTCATAACTCAGGGACACTTCATTACTCAAAGTCACTTCATAACACAGAGCCACTTCATAACTCAGGGACACTTCATTACTCAAAGTCACTTCATAACTCAGAGTCACTTCATAACTCAGAGCCGCTTCATAACTCAGAGACACTTCTTAACTCAAAGTCACTTCATAACTCAGAGCCACTTCTGTGGTAAAGCAAACACAGCAATTGTGTATGCATTACTATCATCACGAACCTATATGATTGTAAGTAAGTGACATTCAAGTCAGTTACCGATTCGCTCTCGTGAGCTACACACCTTATCTCCTGTTCGTAGTTATTTGAGACCTTAACTTGCGAGCGTTCTAGTGGAGATATTCTTTGTAATAACCTGTGCTTGACCAATGAATATATTCTCTTTAAGTGTTAAATACTTTACCATTATTACCCTTAAATACAGTTAAGCTTGGACCAGAGGCCTGAGGTCGGAACCATAGTGGCAAGGTGGTTCTAGGGCATGGTACCATGAGTATTTAGTAGAAAGAGATATATAAAGAGAAAGGAATCTGAAAATACTTTATAGAGTAGGATCCTAATCACTTAGAGCCCATACACTGAGACGTTATAGGGAATTAAACTAACAGACGTCACATTGGTGGCCGTATGGTGCGTGATTAAGTAATTCGAATTTAATGTGCGGAAATTCAATTACTAAAGTAAAAGATTGAAAGCTTTGTAATTTACCAAAAACTAAGTTAACCATCTGATTGGAGAGTATTTGATTACAGCAAGACCGGGTTTTGCGACCCTATATGAAGGTACGATCCAATTAAGGTGTTCAGTTTTTGTGATAAAGTATAAAGATAATTCAACTCAAGGTCAAGCAAACGGCATCTTGAAAATTATTGGAAGGATAAGGAGAGTACAGATGGCCTAATTTGAAATTTGAATGAGCAGAGACAATCAACAAGACTGACCAGTCTGAAAAAAAAAAATTCTGGAAATTCTGGAAAATTCTGGAAAATTCTGGAAGAAACTGGAAAGCACGGAGGGAGGAAGCGAATGGGTTAAGCGTTGCACGTTGACGAATGGTGATGGAAAACATTCGATTATAAACAACATGCAAAAAAGCCGTAAATCAACCAGAAATTGAGAGTCTAATTTGTTTAAATACTACATCTGAAAAGTATTTATTCAAACTGCAACATTCAGTGATCATTTAACATTTAGTGATCATTCAACATTCAGTGAATCTTTAACATTCAGTGATCATTCAACATTCAGTGAAGTTTTAACATTCAGTGAACATTCAGTTAACATACAGTGCATAACATACAGTGCACAACGCTCAGTGAACATTCAGTTAACATCATAACAGTTAATATCAGAGCAAAAATCAACGACAAAACCTGATAAGCGGAACCGAAAGTTGAGTATAACATATAATCTAATGTCATTCTTGCGCTTTCAGTCTCATTTCTGAAGCGATCGGAGTAAGATCTAAGTGTTAGACCTTAGTCAGTGGTGAATAAATCTGTTCTGTTTAGTCAAGAATTGTGTTGATGAATAAGCAATAAGCAGAAGGTAATTAATCATTACTGCAGCAGTTATAATTGCTCAGTAAGAGAATTATTGTATGCATTTAATTGTATGAATTTTGATTGTAATATTTGTATGTATTTAGTTTAAGTTGATGGGATGAATTATGAATTTTATTAATATAAAATTTCATATAATAATTTTAAGAGGATTAATTTTTTTTGTTGTATGCATGTTAATTTTAAATTTTGTGTTTATATGTTGGTGTAACGAATAAGATGAATTATATTCTGTAAACGTAGTAGTAAAATTGTTTGAATGAAAATTTGAAAAAAAAAAAAATATATATATATATTCAAATTTAGGATGAAATACTGAAATAATTTAAAAGCAAAAACGATTAATTCAAAATGAGACTGAAATATGATAAAATACCTAAAAAATGAACAGGGGCCATGATCTAACGGTATCGTTTTGATTTCAGTGACCGTGAGGCAGTGAGGACACAGCAATTCACACAGCCAACAGCTCCTCAGCCATAAACAGCCAGTGACTGACTCTCAGCCACTCACAGCCGGTTGACACACAGAACTGTAATTCAAGGTCGTGAGAAGTAATCAGCTGGAGCGATGGGACAGTCTCAGAGCAACTATGACCTGAACTCAGTAGTGGAGCTGATCCAGAAATCAATTTCGATGAACAAGGCTCATTTGGAGCAAACCATTAAAAACATGGGGTCTACAAAGTACGACCTAATACCAGATTTGTTTAGCGACGTTTTGGTATTAATTCTAACATTGCTAGTTTTGATGATTCTGGTATGTGGTTATAATCAGTCAAGAAAGATGAAGTCAGAAGAAGACATGAGGATGTACGAAATTAGGAATTTGAGGTCTAAGATGGCGACTGAAGCCTTCAATCAGATAAAGCGCGGTGCCCCTTTAGATCAGGGGAACTAGGTGGAACAGTAAATGTTTTTAATGATCAGGCAGTTAATATACAGGCGACAACAATTATAGTAATGCCTCAGGCAAAACGAAAGCCAAAAAGCGAAATTACCAAAACTAAAACTAACAGCATTTAAGATTTTTTTTCTCAAACTCAATTTGATCATTATTTAAATTTTTTTTTTTAACTTTAAGTTTGGGTAATTTTAAGTGAAAATTAATAATAATCGTTTTTTCAATTGAATTTAATTTTAAGTTTAATTTTTTTTTTCGGTGTTAATTTTAAGATTTAAATTTAAAGATCACAACTGTCTCAAAATTTGATAAAGATGATCAAAATTCATATAAATTCAATTACGAATATAAATTCATTAAAAGGTCATAAAATACGATATCATAACATATGATAAATTAAAATGAAAAATTACTTTTTATCAATAAAGAAGGAAGTTTATTAAAATAAAACATAACTAAGTTAATTAAATATATTTCTTACAAATGAAAATTTTTTTTTTGATTATAAATTTTTTTTTAAATGTAAATGCAGTAATAATTTGTGTAATGTATTGGAGTGATCAAAGGTCTCTGTTAATATTTAGACTAAAAATCTACATATTAGGAGGGAGGGGTGTGATCTCAAATAGATTAGGCAAGTTATTACGTTTATAAAATGAAAAAGTTGTTACATTTTGAACTGAGACATATTAGGTAGGAGTAACTTAGATTATTTTGAGAATAAATAAAAATATTGTTAAAGCAAAATTAAGATTGTATAGGTAAGATTAAAAATTTAAGAAAATTTGGTGAATGCACATTAGTCTTACATATTTCTAGAACGAATTAAAACTCAAATTTTTCAATTTTCTAATAATGTATTTATTACCGGTTCGAGAAATTTCAAGAGATCCAATATACATGTTTCCACTAACAGCGTGAGCGTCTGAACATTGTTCAATATAGAATAACAATGGGTAGACAAACCAGCTGGCAGTTTTGGAAAAATGTGAATTGTAACTTTGAAATTTTCGGAAGGGGGGAGCGATGTGGTAAAGCAAACACAGCAATTGTGTATGCATTACTATCATCACGAACCTATATGATTGTAAGTAAGTGACATTCAAGTCAGTTACCGATTCGCTCTCGTGAGCTACACACCTTATCTCCTGTTCGTAGTTATTTGAGACCTTAACTTGCGAGCGTTCTAGTGGAGATATTCTTTGTAATAACCTGTGCTTGACCAATGAATATATTCTCTTTAAGTGTTAAATACTTTACCATTATTACCCTTAAATACAGTTAAGCTTGGACCAGAGGCCTGAGGTCGGAACCATAGTGGCAAGGTGGTTCTAGGGCATGGTACCATGAGTATTTAGTAGAAAGAGATATATAAAGAGAAAGGAATCTGAAAATACTTTATAGAGTAGGATCCTAATCACTTAGAGCCCATACACTGAGACGTTATAGGGAATTAAACTAACAGACGTCACACTTCATAACTAAGAGACACTTCATAACTCAGGGACACTTCATTGCTCAAAGTCACTTCATAACTCAGAGTCACTTCATAACTCAGAGCCACTTCATAACTCAGAGACACTTCTTAACTCAAAGTCACTTCATAAATCAGAGCCACTTCATAACTCAGGGACACTTCATTACTCAAAGTCACTTCATAACTCAGAGACACTTCTTAACTCAAAGTCACTTCATAACTCAGAGCCACTTCATAACTCAGGGACACTTCATTACTCAAAGTCACTTCATAACTCAGAGTCACTTCATAACTCAGAGCCACTTCATAACTCAGAGACACTTCTTAACTCAAAGTCACTTCATAACTCAGAGCCACTTCATAACTCAGGGACACTTCATTACTCAAAGTCACTTCATAACTCAGAGACACTTCTTAACTCAAAGTCACTTCATAACTCAGAGCCACTTCATAACTCAGGGACACTTCATTACTCAAAGTCACTTCATAACTCAGAGTCACTTCATAACTCAGAGCCACTTCATAACTCAGAGACACTTCTTAACTCAAAGTCACTTCATAACTCAAAGTCACTTCATAACTCAGAGTCACTTCATAACTCAGAGCCACTTCATAACTCAGAGACACTTCTTAACTCAAAGTCACTTCATAACTCAGAGCCACTTCATAACTCAGAGACACTTCTTAACTCAAAGTCACTTCATAACTCAGAGTCACTTCATAACTCAGAGCCACTTCATAACTCAGATTGCTCTTTTCACTCCTTACTATCGAAGAAACGAATATAATTACTTACATTTATAATAGTAGTAATTCTATATTTTAAATTCTATATTTCTCAGATCGTTGTAAGGGGATATGTTAATTAATTTATAGTTCCACATATATTTACATTTCCTATACTTTTATGATAAAATAACTAATAATTTCCATTCTAATTTACTAACTAGCATGAACATACTTATTGTTGCTGTTCATAGGAAAATGACATATTTTTAAATAATAATTAAAACTAAAATAGATGATGTCAAAAGTTAATATATACTTCAATTATGAATTTTTTGCAGGGGTAACGATTATATTATAAATTCGAATCACGACACAAGTCTTTTCAATTTCGATTAATATTTGTAACCCCTTTGTGTGGTCTCAAATGAATATAATCACATAAATTGAAACATCTTTATTGATAAAATATTGTCCTTTTACAACATAGCTCCCAGTCGGATTATTAGAAAAAAAGTATATATATATACCTACCATACAATATTAGAAATGATTATGAAGCCCATATATAATTATTCAAAGAATACTTTTCGGGCAACATGAAGTTAAATGAACATCATCACACTACTTTACTTGAGGTTCTAAATACAAGATAAAATAATCAAGGGAAAGCAAAATAGAAAGTAAAAGAGTAATGCAGTGTAGTAACTTGCAAACACAACGGGTCTGATTAAAGCAAACTAAAGGGACCAATAGAATTTCTTCATATTGTTAATGAAAATGGTTTTAGCGTATGTGATGTTAAGTTTTTAATTCTTATAATAGATATTTTTAATAAGTTACTCTAGTCATTCCGATAGAATTTTAATCATTATGACGAGAAATTGAAAAAGTATCAAACTGAAATGGATTAAAAAGTAACTAATTCATCTGAATAAAAGAACTATATACAGATATAATGATTAGGAGAATATTATATCGAAATTATTAAACTTGCTTTAACCGAGTGGTAATTTTCAGTAGAAACGATCAAGTGATAGATGGAGAGAAAAATACTCAATAAATGACTCTATCTTCAAAATATTCGAAACTTTGTTCTGATCTTGAAACTGGATTTCAGCCACTTTCTCACTTCTTACCATAAGTCACAATAATATTATCTTAACTGATAAGTTTATTAGTAAGTTTTATCCACCGTACAAAGGTTATTAACTATTCAATAAGAATAGTTAGACCAACCCTTAAAAATAGATTAGAATGAAAATATATTACTACTCATTTTGCAAAAGTGTCACTTATTTCTGAAAGTCCTACCGACAATCCCTATTGTGAATTACCAAATAGAGAAGTAAAAGGTGATTAAGACCTAATTTATTAATTAGTAATATTTATTGTCAAATTGCATCATTATATTTATTCAGCTATACAATAAGGATTATTTTTCCATAAAAACATAAAAGTAGAGATTTTGATAGTAATAAATAAATAAAATATTTCAAGGGTAACATTTTTATTTTTAAGGTTAAATTAACAAATTGGAGTAATATCATATTTGGTTATTTAGGAATATTTTCTATATGACCACATATATATTTTTAGAGGATAAACTTCCTTGTATTCTCATAAAAGTAATCGAATTAGCGTTTAATTTACCAAGAATATTAGTTCATATGTAGAGCATCGGCTGGTTTTTAGTGCAGTTAATTGTCGTAGCTGAAGGTTTCATTAGGTTGGTGAAAAAGATTATATATTTTTATTCAATTCAAAAGAAGTAATAATTAACATTAAACAGATCAAAAGTATACATGAGGTACAATATAGAAACTAAATCGTAACAAATATATGATTTATTTAATAATTTGCTTAATTGAAGAGCTTAGACGTCACTGCAGCTAGAAAGTCCCTTGTGTAGAGCACATAGGGCTACTCCCATAGGATCCACTAAGAATAGCCCTACAGTAGTCCCAATGGGAAAAATATAAATTACACAACTTTCGATGGGAGTTGTTATTTATTGATGTCAGTTAGAGAAATATAATAATATTATGGAAATAGTTTCAGCCAAAGTTCTGTTTAAAATCCATGTATTCGAATGAATAACTAGAAAAAACTATATAAATATGAAGGGTGATACTTATATTTCTGATTAGCGATCATTATTAATTACAGCAAGTTCTGAATTGTATGGTGAAATTCTCAAAAAAAGAGTAGTAGGAGGTTAGCTCTTAAATTGTGAATAAATCATATTTCATAAAGATAATTTCTCAGAAATAACATTAAACTAGAATTTTATAAAAAAATAACTATAGATTTTTAACTGAAATAATCTTTTACAATGAAAATTTCCAGGGGTAACTTTTATTATAAATTAAAAACAAAGACAAATAGGTTTAACCAATTTCGAATAATGTTTGAACCAGCTTAAGATGATCTCAAATGAATAGTTTATAAATTAAAGGGACAAAGAGAAGTTCTTCATATTAGTATCTTCATGTCAATAAAAATAAATAAATACACATATAATAAATAGAAAAGTATAAATTTACTATTGTCATCATGAATTCATTTGAAAAGAATTGCCTTTTCCGTATAGTGATTTTCAGTATAAACAATAAAGTGATAAATGGAAAGTAAATACTCAATAGTTATTGACTTTTTCTTAAAAATATTCTATACTTTTTGCCTATCTTCAGACTGAGTTTCAATCACTTCCTCACCTTTATCCGTAGTTACAATAATACGATAAGAAGCTCTCTTATATTTACTGATAAAGTGATAAGTTTAATAGTAAGTGTTATCGATTGTACTAAGGTTTTTAACCATTCAATAAGAATAGTTGAATCAACCCTCAAAAATTTGGTTAAATATCAAAGTTTACTAGAAGACGAAATAATTGATTTATAGATTACCTCAAAATATCCTACCAACAATTACGCGACTGAATTATCAAATAAAGAAGTATTGGGTGATTAATACTAAACTTTTGAATCTGTAATATTTCCTGAACATTTTGTATCATTATAAATAGCTAACCATGAATGAAATTAATGTATATATTTGATTTAAAATATAGAAATGTAAATTGAGTTAATCTTTATAAATTTGAATATTTCACGGGTAACAATATTATTTTAATGATTAAACTGAATTAAATAATTTATGGATATTTTCCCTATGATCAAATGCATATCAAAGATCAGTTTAATAATTGATTTTATCGATTAAACAAAGGTTATAAACCATTCTATAAAAACAAATAGACCAACCCACAAAAACGTAAAGGTGACAGTTATAGATTAAAATATCTCAAAATTACCTACAACAATTCCTGTGACTCTGAATTAGCAAAATTTAAAGTTAAATGTGAAAAACCATATTATCTCTAATTTTTCATGATAATATAGAACTAATTTAAATATCTGGTCAGCAAATTGATGTACATTTTTCTTTAAAAAAAATTTAGTGATCTTTAGAAATTAAAATATTTCAGGGGTAAAAATATTATTTTAATAATTAAACTAAATTAAAAACTTATGAATCTGTTTCCGATAATCAAATACATGTCTTCATTAAAAGCCATTAACCGCATTTTACAATAAGAAAACACAAATTTATATCTTTCGATGGGTAATTTATTTTGTGAAGTTACAAAAAGAAGAGATTTATTAATAATATGGAAAGAGGTTCAGTGAAAGATGTTCGATGAATGAAATGTTACAGTACTGTAGAACTTCTTCACAGTGCACTTCAACTAGTTCATTTTAGAGGAACTACGAATAAAGATGAATACATGAATAGAAAACCAGACTTTTCATGGCAGACTACCCAAAAAATTTTCTTGCATTTTCAAATAAATTAATTATACTGCGTATTTCATTTCTTAAAATCAGAATGGTTCACTACACATGACTTCATTATAGAAGAATTGTAATGGTAGAATTTTTCTTTCGTGAAATATAACTAATTTACTATATAGAGATGCATAGAAAACTCAAGGCAATTTGGGACAGACCTTAATCCTAGTAACCTAGCACTAAAATGTTTGCTCACTAACCTAGGGACTGGTCCGTGCGCCCCAGTCCTCACTAAAACTGTTATAAAATCTTAACAAATTGACTTTTCGATATTTTCCCTTCATAGAAATCTTCATTCATATTTACACATCCATTGGTGAACGGCAAACAATATTCATCTATTCAAAATAAAATTAACAAACAAAGATAAGAAACAAACATTTCTTGGGTTTTCTAACTATTTACGCAAAAGCCATTTTCACTATTCATCAATAAAATCCTTATAACACTCACAAAAATGAATAAATCTTTATGAAAGTTCAACTGTAGATGGGAAAGGATTCAACAATGAAAAATATATCGAAAAGATGCATGTATCTTCAATAGTTTTGGAAATATACCAACGTAAATTTTTTTCTGATTTTTTTTTGAGACACTTTGTATATTTGAATTAATGCTCATAATATTAGTATCTTGACATATATACCTATGGAATATATACCTATGGGTGGAATATACCTATGGGTGGAATATACCTATGGGTGGAATATATACCTATGGGTGGAATATACCGGGGTGGAATATACCGGTCACCGATAGATTAATTAATCACGGAAAAACTTATCATTTCCAAATTGAAGAGATCAAGCTTAAATAAACCTAATGATTGATTATAGAAATATTTGAAGAGTAAATAAATTATTTGAAATATTCAATCAACACCAGAAAGTTTTTGTTTATTGAAACAAATTGTTTGTAGGTACATGAACTGCTCACTCGAGATAAGCTAGACTTGGAACATGTGGCCAAGTTCCGAAGCAATTATAAACCAAGTGACACATTGAAGAGTGTTCACTGTGTAGGTAACGACAGTCTGGCTTATATCATTTCCTAGACTAATTTTTAGTGAACCATTTTTCCTAATGTGCCTCACAATATATGTAACTTAAACTTAGTACAAAATTTTAATAAATTTCAGATTGTCCATCGTTCCGCCTCTATTCATTAAGTTGGAAAATTCTAATATATTTTGAAAAATAAATTTATTATCTGACGTAAGCTTCATTTCATTTCAATCTGGCTTAAAGAATAAAAAATATGAAAAAATGATGAATTAAAAATATAGCTAAACTTATACTTAAAATTTGATTTATTCAACTTTCATACCTTAAATAATAATAAATTGTACACATTTTGTGTAGTTCTCAACCCAACACACTTTTATATGGTAAATTATAGAGTTGAACATTATTGAATAACGATGATAATGATCGTCTCTTTCCTCGTTGCAATTTCACCGATGATGTTTTCGATCTGAAAAACTATTGTCTTCTGTCGGACAGTCTCGACACTAATCTCGACGAAATATCATCAAATATAAATACTCCAATAGTTTACATTCCTTATTTATAGTAATTAACAATAATGGATGATCTGCTATTATAAATTTTCTGACTTACAGGGTCTTTCACGGAAACTGTCAAATAATAAATGGCTAATAGACACACTTAATGTAGACCAAATTTATATACTATGTCACGTCATAAAGGTTATAAAAATCAATTTTACGGTATTCTTACAGATTGCAATTTTACGGTGAATTTAAGCCATACAGAATTCACAAAGTTCAGACCCTTATAGAAATGCACAAAGAACAGCGATTGCAATTCTGCCAGTGGTGGCATAAACAGCTTGGTAATTTTTCTCAAAGAGTAATATGGTCCAACGCAAATTGGTTTGTGAGAGGAACTGCTCCTAACAGACAAGATGAAAGATGTTGGGCTTTGGTGAACCCGCATTAAATCAAAGAACAGCAACTACAAGGAGGTTAAAAGTTAATGACTTGTGTTGGTCTCATCGAAAGAGAAATTTTAGGCATGTGTTGCTTTAAAGATAAAAATGACAATGCAGTGAAAGTTAATGGGGAATCATATGGAAGGAAGTTGAATCAGCACCTTTTCCCACATATAACAGGAAACAATGGTTGTTTCGACAAGATGGAGCAACTGCCCACTGAATAATGGCAAACATTGAAATGTTACAAACCAAATTTCAGGGACACTTAATTTCAAGGAGATTTGTTTGACTAAGATGCAGTCCAGGCATGAATCGTCTTTACTTTTGATTTTGGCAGTACTGTATACAAAACATCAGAAACCAACATCCAGAAAATATGAAAATCTGTGCGCCATTGTGCAACAACACTTCAGCTGAAATCGTCAGAGTGCCAATTAATAAAAGTCGACGAGTGTAATTTGGTCTTGAATGTAATGGAGGTAGTTTTAAACATATGTTATAAAGGAAATTATATAAATTTTAGATGCTCATAAATTGCATTTTATAACCTTCATAACGTGACATAGTATATAAAATTTGATCTACATTAAGTGAGTCTATTAGCCATTTATTATTTGACAGTTTCTTGAAAGACCCTGTAGTATGTACAATCGATTCGATAATATTCATGTTACTGTACATATAGTATATATAAACATGTTTTTATTGTAAAACTTTTCTTAGAAGCTTTAGAAGAAAATTATTGACAATCAACTCATGTTTGTAAATTCTAATCCGGAATCGAACCACGAGAGTGTTATTTCTTTAGCGATATTAGTGAATCAAAAATAGAGTATCAAGCTCCCACTGTGACATTCATGTCCCCTCTTACAAACACACACAACGTACTGTCCCACTGTGACATTCATGTCCCCTCTTACAAACACACACAACGTACTGTCCCACTGTGACATTCATGTCCCCTCTTACAAACACACACAACGTACTGTCCCACTGTGACATTCATGTCCCCTTTTACAAACACACACAACGTACTGTCCCACTGTGACATTCATGTCCCCTCTTACAAACACACACAACGTACTGTCCCACTGTGACATTCATGTCCCCTCTTACAAACACACACAACGTACTGTCCCACTGTGACATTCATGTCCCCTCTTACAAACACACACAACGTACTGTCCCACTGTGACATTCATGTCCCCTCTTACAAACACACACAACGTACTGTTCCACTGTGACATTCATGTCCCCTCTTACAAACACACACAACGTACTGTCCCACTGTGACATTCATGTCCCCTCTTACAAACACACACAACGTACTGTCCCACTGTGACATTCATGTCCCCTTTTACAAACACACACAACGTACTGTCCCACTGTGACATTCATGTCCCCTCTTACAAACACACACAACGTACTGTCCCACTGTGACATTCATGTCCCCTCTTACAAACACACACAACGTACTGTCCCACTGTGACATTCATGTCCCCTCTTACAAACACACACAACGTACTGTCCCACTGTGACATTCATGTCCCCTCTTACAAACACACACAACGTACTGTCCCACTGTGACATTCATGTCCCCTCTTACAAACACACACAACGTACTGTCCCACTGTGACATTCATGTCCCCTCTTACAAACACACACAACGTACTGTCCCACTGTGACATTCATGTCCCCTCTTACAAACACACACAACGTACTGTCCCACTGTGACATTCATGTCCCCTCTTACAAACACACATAACGTACTGTCCCACTGTGACATTCATGTCCCCTCTTACAAACACACACAACGTTCTGTCCCACTGTGACATTCATGGTCTAATTTATTTAGAAGTAGTGCGGTGAAAGCCATCCGTTTGAAATGGTCTGGTGGTTTTGATCGCACAGCGCCACCTAGCGTGTGATCTGAATATTTAACGCCTCTTTGCTCTTCAAAAGAACCCCATGATTGCCATCAAATGGAAAAATGTTTGTGTTGCATATCGATTCTCATACCAATGATTAACTTATTATCGCTAAATGATATTTTATGATATCAATTAGATACAGTGTGCTCTGTTGTTTTATCAATTTAACCATTTGTTAATGGAACTATTCAAAAAATACATAATGTATATATAATTGATACTAATTTAATTCAGTGTTATATTTCTTAAAATAAATTTTTTTAAACTGATTGTTTGAAGCTAAAGAATTGAAAATATTAAAATATAGAAATCATAAATTGAAAAAAATTATAAAGTATTGAAAATGCATTCAAATTATATTTTGAAATGTTTTACAATTTATATATATTTAAAAATGGAGATAATCATAGAAAAATATTATTAATTATTTATTGTGTGAAAATATCATAAAATTTGAGAAAGATTTTCCAAAGATTTTTCCAACTTGTAACAGTTGTCAAACATTTACCTCCACGTTAAGGACAGAGGAAAGCATTCCATTTCACAGAGCTATTTTTCATTTTCTATGCATTAAATTTATTGGAAGAAATGCATTGAGTTGTAAGAGTATTTCTCTTTTGGTCCCTCTCTTCTTTCCCTGGAGTGACATTGCGCTGCTCTCAGAAATTCAAACAATGCAATTTATTTACTCTCTGCAGGAGGAATAAAATACCTTCCTTTTAGCCTAATGAGAGAAGTCATTCAAACAAATATTCGGACAAACAATAACAAAATGGCGGACTGAGAGTGAGAAAAGAACACCGGGGTACTAACCGCGTGTCAATTTCCACATTCCGTCACTGAGTCTTTTGGTGTCACTGACTCACTAGTTTGGGGATAGTGTCACTGACTCACTAGTTTGGGGATAGTGTCACTCACTCACTAGTTTGGGGATAGTGTCACTGACTCACTAGTTTGGGGATAGAGTCACTGACTCACTATTTGGGGATAGTGTCACTCACTCACTAGTTTGGGGATAGTGTCACTCACTCACTAGTTTGGGGATAGAGTCACTAACTCACTAGTTAGGGGATAGAGTCACTGACTCACTAGTTTGGGGACAGAGTCACTGACTCACTATTTGGGGATAGTGTCACTCACTCACTAGTTTGGGGATAGTGTCACTCACTCACTAGTTTGGGGATAGAGTCACTAACTCACTAGTTAGGGGATAGAGTCACTAACTCACTAGTTAGGGGATAGAGTCACTGACTCACTAGTTTGGGGATAAAGTCACTAACTCACTAGTTTGGGGATAGAGTCACTGACTCACTAGTTTGGGGATAGTGTCACTCACTCACTAGTTTGGGGATAGTGTCACTCACTCACTTGTTTGGGGATAGTGTCACTCACTCATTAGTTTGGGGATAGTGTCACTAACTCACTAGTTTGGGGATAGAGTCACTGACTCACTTGTTTGAGTATAGTGTCACTCACTCACTAGTTTGGGGATAGTGTCACTCACTCACTTGTTTGGGGATAGTGTCACTCACTCATTAGTTTGGGGATAGTGTCACTTACTCACTTGTTTGGGGATAGTGTCACTCACTCACTAGCTTGGGGATAGAGTCACTGACTCACTAGTTTGGGGATAGTGTCACTCACTCACTAGTTTGGGGATAGTGTCACTCACTCACTTGTTTGGGGATAGTGTCACTCACTCATTAGTTTGGGGATAGTGTCACTTACTCACTTGTTTGGGGATAGTGTCACTAACTCACTAGTTTGGGGATAGAGTCACTGACTCACTAGTTTGGGGATAGTGTCACTGACTCACTAGTTTGGGGATAGAATCACTAACTCACTAGTTTGGGGATAGTGTCACTGACTCACTAGTTTGGGGATAGTGTCACTGACTCACTATTTTTGGGATAGTGTCACTGACTCACTAGTTTGATGATAATGTCACTCACTCATTATTCTTGGGATAGTGTCACTGACTCACTAGTTTGATGATAATGTCACTCACTCATTATTTTTGGGATAGTGTCACTGACTCACTAGTTTGATGATAATGTCACTCACTCATTATTTTTGGAATAGTGTCACTGACTCACCAGCTTGTGGTGACACGCAGCTTATAAATGATATTGACCATCAAATAATCCTTGAATTATGAATGACTTGACCTTGATCTTTGACCCGTTTGCTCCAAAAATCCAAAATACTGGTTCCTGGGTAAGGACAAATCGTCCCACCAAATTTCAGGCTAATTGGTTGATTTTTTTTTTAATTATTGAGTAACAAATAGCTTTGACTTTGATCTTTGACGTTAGACCCGATCGCTTCAAAATTCTAATCGAATGACTCTTTGATGTAAAGTTGTGAACCAATCGCCCTACAAATTTCGGTTAATTTGGTTGAATCCTTTGTGAGTTATAAGTAACCTTGACCTTGACCTTTGAACCGACTGCTCCCAAAATATAACTAAAGGGTTCCAGAATATTGAGAAAAGTTTCCTACTTAATTTCAGGTAATTTGGTTAAATACTATAAGAATTACGTGAATAACAAGTTTACAAATAAATAAAAATTTGCTGACAAAACCATTACTTTCTGCAATTTTCGAAGGTATACTTACAATTTTGGGAATGGTTGTTATGACCTCTCTGGTTAACAAATGAGAGTTTACAAATAATAATTTGATATATTTTTATTCTAAACTATTCTCAATATTTTTCTATATTATTTTAATAATTTACTGTCGGTAATATATTATTATTATTTACAAGCCGTTATAGTCTGATATTTAATATATTTTCATTTTAATAACATCAGTCTTAAGGAAACTCAATATTTACCTTGAAATTTTTGAGTCAATAAGTTTCATTAACTTTGTGCAAGAAATTACTTCTTTTCCGCGAGTTTTCCCATGATATTTTGCCCCTGAAGTGTTAGCCGGTTTGATGGAATCAGTTGATGTTAACAAACAGAAACTCTCTGAAGATTGAAACTTTATTAAGAGAGAAATGAAGAAAGTTAATAAATTAAATAGATTCCTTTTTATTTAATTTATTTTTAGCATTCTCGTGAAAAATATTATAATGAGATCTTTAACTCTATACTTTCAATGCAAGTAAATTGTGAATATGTAAAAATTAATATCAATTATTAATAAAAACAAACAACTGTTAGTTTAATTGCATTGATTTAAAACTAGGAAGTTAGAAACACCAAATTTAAAGTACATTTTTACAATTAATGGTTCAAGAACACTGGGACAGAATTAATTTTACTATATACAGTGTGACACAAAAGTTCTGAGACACACAAAATATATCAGATAAATTATTTAAAAAGGTAAAAAAAACATGAAAAGTGCTTAAGATAAATTATAGAGAACACTGAGAAGACATGTAAAGAAGTTCATTCAATAAACCATTTTCTTATTCGAATGACGGCCTTCAATCTGTCGGAGTTGCTTCAACTGTTGAACGCAACTCATTCATTGGCAGTTTTGTCCATTTTCATTTGAGTTTTCGCTTTACAATTTAGTTTTTATTAACAGTTGCATGAGAATAGGTGCACACATTCTTCTCCAATACTTACCAAACGCAGAATTCCATCGCATTAAAATCAGATGCGAACTTTCCTGCTCGGTGAAATTCTTCTATCACAAATTTGACTTTCCAAAGAAAGGGCATTACCTTCTTAGAAATAAGAGATGACACTTATTGTAAGTTATATATTATATGAACACTATTAACTGTAAGGAATTTGATTACATTAGTTTACATTTACATAAGTATTATATTTACAATGAAAAAATATGTGTTGCAAAACTTTTGTGTAGCCCTATATGTATATTGTATAACCCAAGTTATATTTTTACACAATTCATTAGAATTGGTAACTCAATTAAATGAATAGAATATTAGATTTAAGAAACACGTTTACAGGGTCCCGGAAGTAAATTGGGACTGTTTTGTAATTAGTATATTTTTCAAAGATAATGCTAACCCGAATGAGTTTGACGTGTGTTTTCTAAGCACATCCTTTTTAAATTACTTTATATCTTTCATGTCATTCATTAAAATTTATCGGCCTTTCTTGATTTTGTTCTTCTTACCAAATATATTTTTGTTTTTGAAAGTTAAAATATATATACGTATCGGCATGAATCACGTAAATTAGGAAATTAATTGTAATGTGGTGACGTGTGGCAACGTAGTGGCAGCATAATTCCCTTTTTCAACTCATGATTGCTCGCTCCAAGGTACTAGTGGGTGAAGAAATTATCTAAATTTTGTTTGATGTCATGATTGGAGACGAAAGATCCATCATATTATAACAATTGGATAATCATAGGTATAGAATATTATCAATAGTAACAATAATAACACCATATATGTATTCTATCTAAAGTTATCAATCAACACGTGTAGAACTTGGAAATTGGAAATAAATTCCGACATCACTCACTATTATGTTTCGATGATTATTTTGTCTATCATCAAAAAAAAAAAAATCCTATTTAGACAACTCATCTCATGTAAGTATACAATACAGCTTGGTACCCGCTAAACACACACTAGTCCATATGTTTTCATGGAGAACACATACACGCGCGAGAAACACACCCACTCTTCCATGCACCTAATCACAGCTCTGCTCTCTAAGTTGCCAATGTCTTATACACCTAATATATTTATTTCTTCTTATACGCTCAATATTTTCACTTGAAATTTGGTACACATTAGTTTAGTATATATACTAACATCTCGTAAAAATACAGTACTATAGGTTTCTAAATAAGACATGTGTTCTTTAAACACATATTCAAGCCTTCCAATACCTTCTGAACGTCAAACTCATATTCTAAATGATAATAATATTTAGGAAGGTTTTTTAAACATGGCAGAATTAGCACGACAAATAACAATATATGAAACTAGAACGGGCACTCGGTAGAGCGCATACCTTCGGCGCTGTTTATAAAGGAATTGGATCATCCAATAATCCTTGAGTTATAAATGACTTTGATCTTAATCTTTGACCTGTTCGCTCCCAAAATGTAATAAAATGGTTCAAGGATAATGACCAATCAATCGTCCCATTAAATCTCAGGCAATTTGGCTTACTACTTTTTGAGTTATTGAGTTATAAATGACATTTGACCGGATTGTTCCTAAAATTCTACCAGATGGTTCCTGGACATTAACCAATTGCCACACCAAATACCAAGCAATTTGGTTGAATGCTTTTAGAGTTATTCGAATAATAATGATGAATTAAGAAATAAATGCCGCCTAAAACATTACCTTACGCATTCCGCGAATGTAATAAGAGAAGCTGGGAACTCTTTTTCATACACTATTAAGTGTACTGACTACACAAAAACAAAAGTTTGTTCACTATTCATCTAATTGTCTATGATTATATTTGAATTGAACAGCCTATTCTTGTGATTGTTCATTTGCTGTAAAGACGTGCCTCAGATTGTCACCGCCTTAACTTACCAATGCGTGTTATTTGCTCATTCTTTTGTGCTCAGTGTAGTGTAGATAGTGTTTGTGACTCGGTACTCTCTTCACGTGCCAAATTCTTTGGATTTCTGCACTTGTGGCTTCCTTGTCCTACCTTGGAGCCTTAGGAACCCATTGGTGCAGGAGAGTAGTGGTCACACCTTATTCTTTATTCTATTTTTTCTATCCTTTTGCATAACTGGTGTTTCTTATCTCTTGTATCACACAAAAAACCCCTGGGGAAATGGGCTGCAATAAACATGGTCCAAGGGACGGGGCGGGTGGTCTTTACTGCAGAATCCACTCTTTCTACCTATGTACTCCCTTTCATTCACCCGCCACTCACTTCAATTTTTTTTAAATAATTCGGTTACTGACTATTTCTCCTAATCACCCTCCTCACGATGCCGTTTTTAAAACAATGTTTGGGAAATTTAAGATCCCGCTGATTCGCATTTTC
Source organism: Caprella mutica (assembly GCA_947561585.1). Classification (NCBI taxonomy): domain Eukaryota; kingdom Metazoa; phylum Arthropoda; class Malacostraca; order Amphipoda; family Caprellidae; genus Caprella; species Caprella mutica. The sequence goes on along the minus strand of CANNZV010002563.1, from coordinate 11,514 downwards.
GATACTAAAAATACCTTCATCATCATTATTGATAACTAAATTCACATCAAATATCTTTTTATAATTTTTTTGTGTGTTTGTGACACGTGTTGTTTTATTAAGTAACCTGATATCATTTTCATTCTTCCCATTCACTCTATCTCATTCTCATTCAGTCTCACTCTTTCTTTCTCATTTACACTGTAAGGCCTCAGATATTTCTGGCGGATCTGACATGCAATTTTCTCTCTTGTCACCAGGGTGACTGCCTGACAGGAGGAGCTGTCTGTCTGTCAGAAGCCGTGCCACCGCTCCAGGGAATTCAAAACAGGACTGGGATTAGTAGACCATTTCGTTCAAAGTTGTTATGCAATTCCTGCATATGAATTTCATTATTTTAAACCTCTCAAAGTAATAAATCTGTGCATTTTTTTAGAAATAATACTCATTCTCCTATAGGTTCAAATTAAAAATCAATAAGTTGATCAATAGCCTACATAATTATAAACATAATATTGATTCATTCTAGTTGGTCCAGTTCGCACATTGTTTTATAATATGAACCACACGCGGGCCTTCTGTGCTCATATATTTTTGTTTATGTGATTTGTGAAACTCCCAATAAATATATAGAATCTGGAATTTAAGTAAAAATATGAATGTAAGCTGACAATTCCATAGAAACATTTGGTAGAGGTTCAGTAACAGCAAGCAGCTGTGAATTGATTTAGAGAGACGAATGGGGCACCAAGAGTGTCCTACAGTGCCATCTGGGTGTGATTCATGAAGCTATTTATAACACTGAAATATAGACAGAGCAACTACAGTAAAAAATAGAAACACTCTTCTGTAGAACTAGATATATTTAGTAATATTTATTGAGTATGTTTAAAGTGTATTTGATGTGTTTCAATCATTCAATAGAAATCATCGATAATCACAGAATATAGGTATAACATTTTTCAAATGAGATTTAGTCATGATATTCATAACTTTATGTATAGGAAATTAAACTAAATCAACATTAATATACTTTCTTTATTTGATTTTTCCCCAATATTAAAATCTTCATTACCAATCTTATCTCTCCCCCCAACTCATTATAGAGTGCAATGGCAACTAAATTGCACTCTCCGGAGAGTTTATTTCTTTGAGAGAAAGTCAATATTTCAATCTAAAGTTACTTAAAATTATAGTCTACTTTAGATGTTGTTTGAATGCGAAACGCCATTTACCTTTCTAAGTATTTTGTGAAGTCTGTAGCTCTACAATGATCAAACTAACATTGAGCTTTTAGTGTAAAATTTGAAATGGCAAATTTATAGAGGTTTTATTTCAGATTTTGTACTTCGACTATTCAAATTATTTCTTCATTTCCAATCCCATAACTTTTCTATAAAGTTACAAAGTGTGACCCTCAGTGTCAATTAGGTCCTCATTATTCACATATCATTTCACATCTTTGTTATGGTAATTATTGACAGCGGTTATGAAATCCATACGCACTATCATACAGGCATTGCAGGCTATAACTTATATTCTAACAATAACGATATGATCATTTAGGGTAAAACTAATATGTAATCTCCCAAGATTTTAAATTTGTTAGTATGCATCTTAAAATTTTGAAAATTGGTACAAATATAAAACATCGAATAAAGACTCTCTTTTTTGTTCATGGTCAAAGTTACATTATCTTCATAGAAACGAGACATGGACGAAAACGTGATTTTAGAGGGGAGATGTGCAATAAATATATCTCCTTCGTCAATATTTGACCAACAGTGATATGTGTATCATTGGATGTGCAAAGGCTTGGCCAACAAATTCAAGCTATAGTTTCAAAACTTTTACTATGGGAGAAAAAAATTATTTCTCATTTGGCTCTCATGAAAAGAACTTCATTTTGCTATTTTTTTGAAGTCAAACTGTATTTCTACCATAAATTTTCTGACGTAGAAAGATGATACGGGTATCATTGAATCCGAAAAAACTTCTCCAACAACATATTAAATTAGAATTAAATTAAAAGTTATGACGTCACAAATATAAAATTTCCAAAAAAGATAACGGATTTTTTTTAATCCCAACGATAGAATTTTGAAAAATATGAAGCTTACCTTTGTTGACGAAGTCTCTGCACATCTAATGATACCAACAGTCCAATATCATCACAGTAGGTCGAAAATGACAGAGGAGATACATTTCTTAAAGCACCTCGCCTAATCACGTCCATATATCATTTTCTATGAAAATAATGTTCTTTTTTCCTTGAACAAAAAAGAATAATTGGTGATGCACATATGTTAATTATGTGTACCAAATTTAAAAGTTCTACGATTAATTATAACAGAAATCTTGGGGTTACGATCCCCTTAAATTGAGATCATGGGTTTTGTTTTTCACTCTGCCATTGTTTAGACTGGCATCAAATTTATTGAGTTTATTTATTGTTAGGTTACATTTGGTTTCAAAGGATTAGGGATGAAGGTTATAAGGCATATAGAGTTTTGAAGCTTGAATTAATGGCAGGGATATAATATACTCTATTGAAAACATGATACTTGCAAGCAGCTAGAAAATCTTTCTTCAAAACAACATTATAAAATCACATATGTTAATAAATGAATTAAAGATTAAACGTAAATTTGAAAAAAATCATCGAAACAAAAAGTCAGATTTGGACAACCACAAATCAGTGAATTTACGAACAAAGCAGAGGACTAAAAGGATCAATCAATTTAATAATCAAAGATAGAACAAAATGATGTGTACAGGACAGAAGTTAGAGGTTATCAGCACGATAGAGTGAACTGAACCCTAATAAAGCACAATTTTTACTCAACTAAAATCTTCCCGTTAAATTTAATTGTTTATTGCTTTTTTTTCTGGTCTAAACGACAAAATTTATTTTTGTAAATATGAGTTGCATAATCTCTTCCATATTCTACTAATTTTAATATAGCCAATCTGAAATGTGTTTCTCTTGTGCGTAATTAATTAGACTCAATTAGGTAGGAGGCTTAACTGTTCAGTTCGGATAACCTCGCACCAGTAAATATGAGAAGTTTATCCCCAGGATCGTGACAGGAGCTTTCCCATTTAGTTAAAAGCTCCTGGGAGTTAATCCGACTAAGTGTTATGCTCAGCAAACTCAGGAGTTAACGAGCCTGATCAAATTAGTGAGAACTTTGCCTATTCAAAAGAGAAGCGATTAAAAGTACTTCTATCGGTTCTCGTGTAGTTCAAAAGTTCAGTTTGTTCTGAATTAGTTTTCATTACGTCTTCTCTCAATTGATATGGATAGGAGGTATAACAAAAGCTTTCTTAATGCTATAGCGCTTATAATATTCAATTTGAGATTGAAACAAAATAGTTAAGGCACTTATTTTCATTAATGGTGCTATGAAGGGAAATAATTTAAATTTAAATGTTGTTGAATGCAATTTTTCTATATTTCAGTAAAGATTTACGTTTTACGATCACAAAGTATGTATATCAATTTTTTTGTTGAATTTTTCCAATCCTTTTTTATTGGTTCGTTAAAGAAAACTTTGATAATTTCCATTATTTTTATTCATTAAACTCGTACATCTGTGCAAATAAAGAATTGTGATAATAATGATTATAGGTAAAATTTAATGTTTACCTATAGTAATACTAAAGAAACTATATTAAATGAGATTGAAATTATATTAAATTACACATTGAAAATAAATCAGATGCAACTTTTCAAAATATGGAACAAAACCCATTCAAACAAATGCATATTTAAATTATTTGTTCTGTAAAGTGTTTCTTTTGTATTTTTTTTCCAGAGAATCTTATGAAATAATCAAACGAACCTCTACAATTTGATATACAAATTAAATCATAAAACTAATTCTCCATTGGAATGAGATAGTTAGCTTTGAAAACTTTAGAAAAATACCAGTTGTGGTTGTAGAGTATGATATTTAGCTGTGTGATCTTTAACTGTATGATCTTTAGCTGTATGATCTTCAGCTGTATGATCTTTAGCTGTATGATCTTTAGCTGTATGATATTTAGCTGTATGATCTTTAACTGTATGATCTTTAACTGTATGATCTTTAGCTGTATGATCTTCAGCTGTATGATCTTTAGCTGTATGATCTTTAACTGTATGATCTTTAGCTGTATGATCTTCAGCTGTATGATCTTTAGCTGTATGATCTTTAGCTGTATGATATTTAGCTGTATGATCTTTAGCTGTATGATCTTTAACTGTATGATCTTTAGCTGTATGATCTTCAGCTGTATGATCTTTAGCTGTATGATCTTTAGCTGTATGATATTTAGCTGTATGATCTTTAGCTGTATGATCTTTAGCTGTATGATCTTTAGCTGTATGATCTTCAGCTGTATGATCTTCAGCTGTATGATCTTCAGCTGTATGATCTTTAGCTGTATGATCTTTAGCTGTATGATATTTAGCTGTATGATCTTTAGCTGTATGATCTTCAGCTGTATGATCTTTAGCTGTATGATCTTCAGCTGTATGATCTTCAGCTGTATGATATTTAGCTGTATGATCTTTAGCTGTATGATCTTTAGCTGTATGATCTTTAGCTGTATGATCTTTAGCTGTATGAATGAGTTCGTTTAGTGACTATGAAGTTGTTGTTGGATCTCAGTACATCCCAGCTAGGATCTACAATTAGCTATAGTCTTTACAGTATATTGTGAACGCAATTTCCTACTTTGATTGTACATTGGTACAATTTTATTTTATATAGCCATACTGAGATTCTATGCATGATTAGGATAAATAAAAGTACATACATATAGCTAATTATTTGGATTATTGATAATGACTAATATAAAAATGAAACTATTATTTGTTAAATTGTTTGTGGAAGTGGTGGGTAAGGTATGAGAAACTAAGGGTAGGCAGAATATGCAAAGGGGTATAACTGTATAGGATAAGGGGATCAACTGTAATGCATGAAACGACAAAAATGAAATAAACTGTACTATATAAAACTTGTAAATAAACTATCACTTAACTTCAAATAATCATGTTAATGAACTATAATCAAATTATAATAAATTTATTTACGATTGACGTAAATAAACACTAACATGGTTTAATATTAGCACTCCTACTAAATTATGACAACGTAACAGTTATGTAGAGTAGACCTGTGCACTAGGTTTAGATTTTTTAATAATCTTAGTCGTCAGCTGTATTGTATTAATGAACGTTTTTTCGCTCATTACATTGGAATGGTAAAGTTCTGTCCTAGTAGGTGTTTACTATAAGTGTAGTACAAAACTAAAGGAAGTGTAGTTCTTAGACCCTTTACAAAATGCCTCTTCTTTGATGTCTTTGGTTCTATTCTATATTGAATAGTCTCTCAAATCTTAAACTTCAAAGTAGTTGAACTCTTTCTAGATAATTTGTTTCATCTTGACTCATGTCACTTCATTACAATGTTCAGGGCTCCAATAGATTTCGAAACAATGTATTTCACGTTGTATGTTATTCACAAAAGGCAGTAACTATATTAATATTCAGATGGAACGGATTGTAAAGTTTTTTCTATTATTTAAGAACGATATTTCAGTAGTAGAATAACATTTAAATTTGTTGCTGCATGGAATATTTTAAAAGACAAATTAATTTTACCTAAACAAATTGACTACAAATTTAACCTTTTTTAAAGAGAGATAAACATGAAGAGTGAATAATATTTTGGCAATATAATTAAATGATTGATATTTTTGATGAAAATATAAAACACTTTCAATTAATTATTGGCGTATTTTTCGATTCATACTCTTGCTGTTCAACCAATTTTTGAAAAATGACAATCATTTTGTTACTTCTCATCAGTACTACAGATAGAAGCTATATGGGAATATATTTCTATTATGACTATCTAGAAAATGCCACATTGCAATCACTAGAATGATATGTCAGTTATCATCCCTATAATATTAATGAGTTTTTCAAATCAGAGATTATAGAGGCCGCTGAAATGATACCCTAGGTATACTGGAGGGCATGAATATGATATTTAGAATTGATCTAATATTATATTTCTTCCAAACTTTCTAAAGTTTGACCTTTTTGAAACTACAAAAATGTAAAGAAGATGGAAAAAGTAACTATATAATCTGTTATAATATACTTTCCTGTTCAACTAGGACTGATATTAATCAGTCGGTCAAAATGATTACGAATTATTCTTATATAAATAAATTGTTTTATGTTATAATATATTTACTATAAATAGTCACAAGCCGGGTATAAATGATCTCAACATTTAATTAAATATTCACTGCCTGCGTAATCTATTTTTCTTTGTTTAGTCTTAAAGAAATCCATCAATTGAAGGTCCAATAGCTTCGTCACATCAGGTAAAGGATTAAGTATAAATAATAAGAAATTATAAAAAGCTATTAAAGTAATAAACTTCAAAGACAAACCATTGAGTCCAGATATTCTTTTTAATGATATAATGTATACAGTCAAAGAAAAGTGTATCAGTAATGTTTTTCACAGTTTCCTAATTTCACATCTCATAAAATAAACTTTACTAATTTGGTTATATTTTAAGATTGGTCTTGAAACACAATAATAAGACTTTAGAAAAATTAGATTAGAGAAAATAACATAATACGGAGACTCATTTCTTTAATTAATGTACAAGTTATTGTTGGGGAAAAGTCACAGTCTAATTCTATGGATTTCAAACATGCAAAGTGCCAGTATATTATATCATAAATTATTGCATGGCTGTTGCTTGATGTCGAATAAGTTAATTTCAGATTATTAGAATGACTAGGTAGAAAATATCATTTGGTTAAGAAAAGTATAAAAACATAATATAACTAACTGCTGATTAATAATTAGGATTATTATGATTGCATATTATTCATTGTATAATTACTATTTCAAATTATGTATTTTATTGAATCATTGACCAAATATAATTAATGAATTTATGTAACTTTGCATCTATTGCATTAGATTCGATAAAGGTGCGATGTACTATTTTTATTTTTATTATACATATACAAATAAATTTCTTTTATCTAATACAAATTGTCATCAGCTCTCCTCAATATTATTTATTATCAAATTTGAAAATTGAACTAATTTGATCAAAATTTTTTTGTGCAATTTTGGAATAAAATATATTTCAGTTAATAATTGACAGTTATATTCTATTATTTTTTCTAATTTAATGTAGAGTTTCGAAAAAAAAGTATCATGGAGATAGACCAAAACTCTAAAATAGAGTATATCTTTAATAGTTAGATAAGCCTTTAGATTGTTAATTCCCTTCACAATAGGTATATTGCATGATAATATGTTTATCAGTAAATAAAGCCTTTGTATCCCACCTACCTTAGACACTAAATAATGTTGTAATCAATTCCTCAGCTTATGGAGCTCTGTCTTGCGTGTTTTCGAATAATGGAAGACTTAATTATTATGTCAAACATTCAATTATTCTCTCCATTAATAATAATGAACTGCATTGTGGGGTATGCAATTATGTGACATGGTTTTAGTCATGTTTTCGTTTATAATCTTATTACTAATATTAACCCTTTGTCAATCTTGTGATCGGAACCACGTGTGTAAATTTGTTTGTTGAATGAAAAACTATGCATATTAACCCGTTACCTACCCACCAGTGATCTCATATGAGATCACTCAAAAAAATACAAATTTCCCTATTTTCTGTCAAAATATATACATATTTTCTATGTCTACCATGTTCAATATGAGAGAAATAAACCTGATAAACATAGAAAATAGGTTACATATGACTACGTTTTAACAGATAATTAAAAAAATTCGTAATTTATGAGCGATCTTATTTGAGATCGCTGGTACTAAAGTTATTCAGATTAATAATTTAAAAAAATATTGCTGATCAATAAAAACATTTTCTTTGGAAAAAATTTGCTTAACATTTTTGATGATATTGTTACCTTTAATTTGAAATGTACTATCAGAGAAAAGAGTCACTGTGATGATGTACTATCAGAGAAAAGAGTCACTGTGATGATGTACTATCAGAGAAAAGAGTCACTGTGATGATGTACTGTCAGAGAAAAGAGTCACTGTGATGATGTACTATCAGAGAAAAGAGTCACTGTGATGATGTACTATCAGAGAAAAGAGTCACTGTGATGATGTACTATCAGAGAAAAGAGTCACTGTGATGATGTACTATCAGAGAAAAGAGTCACTGTGATGATGTACTATCAGAGAAAAGAGTCACTGTGATGATGTACTATCAGAGAAAAGAGTCACTGTGATGATGTACTATCAGAGAAAAGAGTCACTGTGATGATGTACTATCAGAGAAAAGAGTCACTGTGATGATGTACTATCAGAGAAAAGAGTCACTGTGATGATGTACTATCATAGAAAAGAGTCACTGTGATGATGTACTATCAGAGAAAAGAGTCACTGTGATGATGTACTATCAGAGGAAAGAGTCACTGTGATGATGTACTATCAGAGAAAAGAGTCACTGTGATGATGTACTATCAGAGAAAAGAGTCACTGTGATGATGTACTGTCAGAGAAAAGAGTCACTGTGATGATGTACTATCAGAGAAAAGAGTCACTTTGATGATGTACTATCAGAGAAAAGAGTCACTGTGATGATGTACTATCAGAGGAAAGAGTCACTGTGATGATGTACTATCAGAGTAAAGAGTCACTGTGATGATGTACTATCAGATAAAAGAGTCACTGTGATGTACTATCAGAGAAATGAGTCACTGTGATGATGTACTATCAGAGAAAAGAGTCACAGTGATGATGTACTATCAGAGAAAAGAGTCACTGTGATGATGTACTATCAGAGAAAAGAGTCACTGTGATGATGTACTATCAGAGAAAAGAGTCACTGTGATGTACTATCAGAGAAAAGAGTCACTGTGATGATGTACTATCAGAGAAAAAAAGAGTCACTGTGATGATGTACTATCAGAGAAAAGAGTCACAGTGATGATGTACTATCAGAGAAAAGAGTCACTGTGATGATGTACTATCAGAGAAAAGAGTCACTGTGATGATGTACTATCAGAGAAAAGAGTCACTGTGATGATGTACTATCAGAGAAAAGAGTCACTGTGATGATGTACTATCAGAGAAAAGAGTCACTGTGATGATGTACTATCAGAGAAAAGAGTCACAGTGATGATGTACTATCAGAGAAAAGAGTCACTGTGATGATGTACTATCAGAGAAAAGAGTCACTGTGATGATGTACTATCAGAGAAAAGAGTCACTGTGATGATGTACTATCAGAGAAAAGAGTCACTGTGATGATGTACTATCAGAGAAAAGAGTCACTGTGATGATGTACTATCAGAGAAAAGAGTCACTGTGATGATGTACTATCAGAGAAAAGAGTCACTGTGATGATGTACTATCAGAGAAAAGAGTCACTGTGATGATGTACTATCAGAGGAAAGAGTCACTGTGATGATGTACTATCAGAGAAAAGAGTCACTGTGATGATGTACTATCAGAGAAAAGAGTCACTGTGATGATGTACTATCAGAGAAAAGAGTCACTGTGATGATGTACTATCAGAGAAAAGAGTCATTGTGATGATGTACTATCAGAGAAAAGAGTCACTGTGATGATGTACTATCAGAGAAAAGAGTCACTGTGATGATGTACTATCAGAGAAAAGAGTCACTGTGATGATATACTATCAGAGAAAAGAGTCACTGTGATGATGTACTATCAGAGAATAGAGTCACTGTGATGATGTACTATCAGAGAAAAGAGTCACTGTGATGATGTACTATCAGAGAAAAGAGTCACTGTGATGATGTACTGTCAGAGAAAAGAGTCACTGTGATAATGTACTATCAGAGAAAAGAGTCACTGTGATGATGTACTTTCAGAGAAATGAGTCACAATGATGATGTACTATCAGAGAAAAGAGTCACTGTGATGATGTACTATCAGAGAAAAGAGTCACTGTGATGATGTACTATCAGAGAAAAGAGTCACTGTGATGATGTACTATCAGAGAAAAGAGTCACTGTGATGATGTACTATCAGAGAAAAGAGTCACTGTGATGATGTACTATCAGAGAAAAGAGTCACTGTGATGATGTACTATCAGAGAAAAGAGTCACTGTGATGATGTACTATCAGAGAATAGAGTCACTGTGATGATGTACTATCAGAGAAAAGAGTCACTGTGATGATGTACTATCAGAGAAAAGAGTCACTGTGATGATGTACTATCAGAGAAAAGAGTCACTGTGATGATGTACTATCAGAGAAAAGAGTCACTGTGACGATGTACTATCAGAGAAAAGAGTCACTGTGATGATGTACTATCAGAGAAAAGAGTCACTGTGATGATGTACTATCAGAGAAAAGAGTCACTGTGATGATGTACTATCAGAGAAAAGAGTCACTGTGATGATGTACTATCAGAGAAAAGAGTCACTGTGATGATGTACTATCAGAGAAAAGAGTCACTGTGATGATGTACTATCAGAGAAAAGAGTCACTGTGATGATGTACTATCATAGAAAAGAGTCACTGTGATGATGTACTATCAGAGGAAAGAGTCACTGTGATGATGTACTATCAGAGAAAAGAGTCACTGTGATGATGTACTATCAGAGAAAAGAGTCACTGTGATGATGTACTGTCAGAGAAAAGAGTCACTGTGATGATGTACTATCAGAGAAAAGAGTCACTTTGATGATGTACTATCAGAGAAAAGAGTCACTGTGATGATGTACTATCAGAGGAAAGAGTCACTGTGATGATGTACTATCAGAGAAAAGAGTCACTGTGATGATGAACTATCAGATAAAAGAGTCACTGTGATGTACTATCAGAGAAATGAGTCACTGTGATGATGTACTATCAGAGAAAAGAGTCACTGTGATGATGTACTATCAGAGAAAAGAGTCACTGTGATGATGTACTATCAGAGAAAAGAGTCATTGTGATGATGTACTATCAGAGAAAAGAGTCACTGTGATGATGTACTATCAGAGAAAAGAGTCACTGTGATGATGTACTATCAGAGAAAAGAGTCACTGTGATGATATACTATCAGAGAAAAGAGTCACTGTGATGATGTACTATCAGAGAATAGAGTCACTGTGATGATGTACTATCAGAGAAAAGAGTCACTGTGATGATGTACTATCAGAGAAAAGAGTCACTGTGATGATGTACTGTCAGAGAAAAGAGTCACTGTGATAATGTACTATCAGAGAAAAGAGTCACTGTGATGATGTACTTTCAGAGAAATGAGTCACAATGATGATGTACTATCAGAGAAAAGAGTCACTGTGATGATGTACTATCAGAGAAAAGAGTCACTGTGATGATGTACTATCAGAGAAAAGAGTCACTGTGATGATGTACAATCAGAGAAAAGAGTCACTGTGATGATGTACTATCAGAGAAAAGAGTCACTGTGATGATGTACTATCAGAGAAAAGAGTCACTGTGATGATGTACTATCAGAGAAAAGAGTCACTGTGATGATGTAC